>CM038144.1:464985432-465226835 GCA_021437245.1 Aegilops speltoides
GCGGTATGGGGGTTGGACATGGTCAGTCCCTTGCGAACAGGTCGGAGTGGTTTCACGCATGTACCGGTAGCGATCGACAAGTTCACAAAGTGGATTGAAGCTAAACCAATCAAAAGTCTTGACGCTTGATCGCTGTTTCCTTCATCGAGAGCCGACGTTCGGATATGGGGTCCCTTTAGCATTATCACGGATAATGGGTCGAATTTTGACTCGAAGAATTCAAGAATTTCAGAACGCCCAAGGCACACGAGTCGACTACGCTTCGATCGCTCATCCACAATCGAATGGACAGCGAACGAGCCAACGGATTAATCCTCAAGGGTCCAAGCCCGATCGATGCGAGATCTCAAGCATGCGGCTGGAGCTTGGGTTGACGAACTTCCTTCAGTGCTTTGGGGTTTGCGGACCACGCCTAATCGGTCGACCGGAAGAACTCCCTTCTTCCTGGTCTATGGAGCAGAAGCAGTCCTACCGAGTGATCTCCTTCACAATGCTCCCCGAATTGAACTTTACAATGAAGCAGAAGCTGAGCAAGCACGTCAAGATGCAGTCGACCTCCTAGAAGAGGAAAGGGAGATGGCCCTGATCCGCTCGACCATCTACCAGCAAGACTTGCGTTGCCTTTACGCCAGAAATGTAAGAGGTCGAGCCTTCCAGGAAGGGGATCTGGTCCTTCGAGTGGATCAGCAGAAACAACATAAGCTCGCTCCCTCCTGGGAAGGGCCCTTCATCGTCACAAAGGTCCTCCACAACGGGGCATATCGTCTCTACAACGTCGAACACAAAATCGACGAGCCCCGAGCTTGGAATGCGGTTCTGCTCCGCCCGTTTTACACTTAAAGTTTTTCACTCGGAAGAGTTGTAATAAAGTACTTCTGTAGTTCATGGGCTTTGAAATAATAGTGTCATAATTCCTTCATAATTTTTGTCACTTTTATTTTTGTCGAAGAAAATTTTCCCCAATGGGTGGCTTAGTCGCGAATCCGTTTCGCCTAAGTTTGTACAAATCCTACCGAGTGGAAGCCAGACTTCCACTCGGAGGCTTAGCCGCGAATCTATTTCGCCTAAGTAACAAATCCTACCGAGTGGTAAGCCAGACTTCCACTCGGAGGCTTAGCTGCAGTCCAGTACTCGCCTAAGATATAAGAAATCCTACCGAGTGGCAAGCCAGACTTCCACTCGGGGGCTTAGCTGCAGCCCAGTGCTCGCCTAAGGTATTAAAAATCCTACCGAGTGGCAAGCCAGACTTCCACTCGGAGGCTTAGCTGCAGCCCAGTGCTCGCCTAAGGTATTAAAAATCCTACTGAGTGGCAAGCCAGACTTCCACTCGGAGGCTTAGCTGCAGCCCAGTGCTCGCCTAAGGTATTAAAAATCCTACCGAGTGGTAAGCCAGACTTCCACTCGGAGGCTTAGCTGCAGTCCAAGTACTCGCCTAAGTACAATGTACGCTAGCAAGGAAGACGAGGCGCAGGTCGACTGCGACCCTCTCCTCCGAGCTACACCATAAGTAACGTGTGTACCCGCAAGGAGGACGAGGTGCAGGTCGACTGCGACCCTCTCCTCCGAGCTACACCATAAGTATGATGTCGTTACAAGGAAGACAAGGTGCAGGTCATTGCGACCCTCTCCTCCGAGCCGCCACAAATACAACGGAAATCCTACCGAGTGAAGAGCAAACCTCTCACTGGGGCTTAGCTGCAGCCAGTGCTGCGCCTAAGGTATAAGAAATCCTACCGAGTGAAGAGCAAACCTCTCACTCGGGGGCTTAGCTGCAGCCCAGTGCTCGCCTAAGATATAAGAAATCCTACCGAGTGAAGAGCAAACCTCTCACTCGGAGGCTTAGCTGCAGCCCAGTGCTCGCCTAAGATATAAGAAATCCTACCGAGTGAAGAGCAGACCTCTCACTCGGGGGCTTAGCTGCGGCCCAGCGCTCGCCTAAGGTATAAGAAATCCTACCAAGTGAAGAGCAAACCTCTCACTCGGAGGCTTAGCTGCAGCCCAGTGCTTGCCTAAGGAATTGAAGGAAATATGCCCTAAAGGCAATAATAAAGTTATTATTTATTTCCTTATTTCATGAAATTTTTTTATTATTCATGCTAGAATTGTATTAACCGGAAACATAATACATGTGTGAATACATAGACAAACAGAGTGTCACTAGTATGCCTCTACTAGACTAGCTTGTTAATCAAAGATGGTTAAGTTTCCTAACCATAGACAAAGGAGTTGTTATTTGATTAACAAGGTCACATCATTAGTTGAATGATCTGATTGACATGACCCATTCCATTAGCTTAGCACCCGATTGTTTAGTATGTTGCTATTGCTTTTATCCATGACTTATACATGTTCCTATAACTATGAGATTATGCAACTCCCGTTTACGGAGGAACACTTTGGTACTACCAAACGTCACAACGAATCGGGTGATTATAAAGGAGTACTACAGGTGTCTCCAAAGGCGATGTTGGGTTGGCGATTTGAGATTAGGATTTGTCACTCCGATTGTCGGAGAGGTATCTCTGGGCCCTCTCGGTAATACACATCACTTAAGCCTTGCAAGCATTATAACTTATGAGTTAGCTGTGAGATGATGTATTACGGAACGAGTAAAGAGACTTGCGATAACGAGATTGAACTAGGTATTGGATACCGACGATCGAATCTCGGGCAAGTAACATACCGATGACAAAGGAACAACGATGTTGTTATGCGGTCCGACCGATAAAGATCTTCGTAGAATATGTAGGAGCCAATATGGGCATCCAGGTCCCGCTATTGGTTATTGACCGGAGACGTGTCTCGGTCATGTCTACATTGTTCTCGAACCGTAGGGTCCGCACGCTTAAGGTTTCGATGACGGTTATATTATGAGTTTGTGTATTTTGATGTACTGAAGGAGTTCGGAGTCCCGGATGAGATCGGGGACATGACGAGGAGTCTCGAAATGGTCGAGACGTAAAGATCGATATATTGGACGACTATATTCGGAGTTCGGAAAGGTTCCGAGTGATTCGGTATTTTTCGAGTACCGGGAGTTACAGGAGAAGTAATGGGCCTTGATTGGCTTTAGTGGGAAGAGGAAAAAGGCTGCTGCGCCTCTCTCCTCTAGTCCGAATTGGACTAGGAAAAGGGGCCGCCACCTTCCTTCTCCTCCTATTCCTTCTCCCTTCCTCCTCTTGATGGACTCCTACTAGGACTTGGAATCCTAGTAGGACTCCACACCTGGCGCCAAACCCTTGGCCGGCCTCCTCCTCCTCCATCCTTTATATACGGGGCAAGGGCACCCCATAGACACACAAGTTGATCCTTGAGATCGTTCCTTAGCCGTGTGCGGTGCCCCCCTCCACCATAATCCACCTCGGTCATATCGTTGCGGTGCTTAGGCGAAGCCCTGCGTCGGTAGAACATCACGATCGTCACCACGCCGTCGTCGACGGAACACTCTCCCGGAGCTTTGCTGGATCGGAGCCCGAGGAGCGCCACCGAGCTGTCGTGTGTCAAGAACTCGGGGCGCCGGAGTAACGGCGCTGGGATCGGTTGGATCGCGAGGAGAACGTCGACTACTTCCTCTACGTTGTGATCGCTTCCGCTTGGTCTCACGAGGGTACGAGACAACACTCTCCCCTCTCGTTGCTATGCATCACCATGATCTTGCGTGTGCGTAGGAATTTTTTGAAATTACTACGCTCCCCAACAGGGTATCGAGCCTAGGTTTTATGCGTTGATGTTATATGCACGAGTAGAACACAAGTGAGTTGTGGACGATATAAGTCATACTGCCTACCAGCATGTCATACTTTGGTTCAGCGGTATTGTGAGATGAAGCGGCCGGACCGACATTACGCGTGACGCTTACGCGAGACTGGTTTCACCGCCACGAGCACTCGTTGCTTAAAGGTGATCAAGGGTGTCTGCTCTCTCACTTTAGTTGAACTGAGTGTGGCTACGCCCGGTCCTTGTGAAGGTTAAACGAGTCTATTTGACAAACTATCGTTGTGGTTTTGGTGCGTAGGTAAGAACGGTTCTTGCTAAAGCCCGTAGCAGCCACGTAAAATTTGCAACAACAAAGTAGAGGACGTCTAACTTGTTTTTGTAAAGCATGTTGTGATGTGATATGGTCAAGACGTGATGCTATATTTTATTGTATGAGATGATCATGTTTTGTAACCGAAGTTATCGGCAACTGGCACGAGCCATATGGTTGTCGCTTTATTGTATGAAATGCAATCGCCCTGTAATGCTTTACTTTATCACTAAGCGGTAGCGATAGTCATAGAAGCATAAGATTGGCGAGACGACAACGATGCTACGATGGAGATCAAGGTGTCGCGCCGGTGACGATGGTGATCATGATGGTGCTGCAGAGATGGAGATCACGAAGCACAAGATGATGATGACCATATCATATCACTTATATTGATTTGCATGTGATGTTTATGTTTTATGCATCTTATCTTGCTTTGATTGACGGTAGCATTATAAGATGATCTCTCACTAAATTATCAAGAAGTGTTCTCCCTGAGTATGCACCGTTGCCAAAGTTCGTCGTGCCTGCACACCACGTGATGATCGGGTGTGATAAGCTCTCGTCCATCTACAACGGGTGCAAGACAGTTTTGCACACGCGAATACTCAGTTAAACTTGACGAGCCTAGCATATGCAGATATGGCCTCGGAACACGGAGATCGAAGGTCGAGCGTGAATCATATAGTAGATATGATCAGCATAATGATGTTCACCATTGAAAGCTACTCCATTTCACGTGATGATCGGTTATGGTTTAGTTGATTTGGATCACGTGATCACTTAGAGAATTAGAGGATGTCTATCTAAGTGGGAGTTCTTAAGTAATATGATTAATTGAACTTAAATTTATCATGAACTTAGTCCCGTAGTATTTTGCAAATCATGTTGTAGATCAATAGCTCGCGTTGTTGCTTCCTGTGTTTATTTTTGATATGTTCCTAGAGAATATTATGTTGAAAGATGTTAGTAGCAATGATGCGGATTGGATCCGTGATCCGAGGTTTATCCTCATTGCTGCACGTAAGAATAATGTCCTTGATGCACCGCTAGGTGACGGACCTATTGCAGGAGCGGATGCAAACGTTATGAACGCTTTGGCTAGCTCAATATGATGACTACTTGATAGTTTAGTGCACCATGCTTAATGGCTTAGAATCGGGACTTCAAAACGTTTTGAACGTCATGGACCATATAAGATGTTCCAGAGTTGAAGTTAATATTTCAAGCAAATACCGAGTTGAGAGATATGAAGTCTCCAACAAGTTCTATAGCTAAAAGATGGAGGAGAATCACTCAACTAGTGAGCATGTGCTCAGATTGTCTGGGTACTACAATCGCTTGAATCAAGTGGGAGTTAATCTTCCAGATAAGATAGTGATTGACAGAATTCTCTAGTCACCATCACCAAGTTAGTAGAACTTCGTGATGAACTATAATATGCAAGGGATAACAAAAACTATTCCCAAGCTCTTCGCGATCGATGAAGGTAGAAATCAAAGAAAAACATCAAGTGTTGATGGTTGACAAGATCACTAGTTTCAAGAAAAGGGCAAAGGGAAGAAGAGGAACTTCAAGAAGAACGGCAAGCAAGTTGCTGCTCAAGTGAAGAAGCCAAAGTCTGGACCTAAGCCTGAGACTGAGTGCTTCTACTGCAAAGGGACTGGTCACTAGAAGCGGAACTACCCCAAGTAATTGGTAGATAAGAAGGATGGCAAAATGAACAAAGGTATATTGGATATACATGTTATTGATGTGTACTTTACTAGTGTTAATAGCAACCCCTCGGCATTTGATAATTGGTTCAGTTGCTAAGAGTAGTAACTCAAACAGAGTTGCGTATAAACAAAGACTAGTTAAGGATGAAGTGACGATGTGTTTTGGAAGTAGTTCCAAGATTGATATGATCATCATCGCACTCTCCTATACTTTCGGGATTAGTGTTGAAACTAAATAAGTGTTATTTGGTGTCTGCGTTGAGCATAAATATGATTTGATCATGTTTATTGCAATACGGTTATTCATTTAAGTTAGAGAACAGTTGTTGTTCTGTTTACATGAATAAAACCTTCTATGGTCATACACACCAACAAAAATGGTTTGTTGGATCTCGATCGTAGTGATACACATATTCATAATATTGAAACCAAAAGATGCAAAGTGAATAATGATAGTGCAACTTATTTGTGGCACTTCTGTTTAAGTCATATTGGTGCAAAGCGCAAGAAGAAACTCCATGCTGATGGGATTTTGGAATCACTTGATTATGAATCACTTGATGCTTGCGAATCATGCCTCTTGGGCAAGATGACTAAAACGCTGTTCTCCGGAACATTGGAGCGAGCAACAGATTTGTTGGAAATCATACATACTGATGTATGTGGTCCGATGAATATTAAGGCTCCCGACAAGTATCATTATTTTCTGACCTTCACAGATGATTTGAGCAGATATGGGTATATCTACTTGATGAAACATAAGTCTAAAACGTTTGAAAAGTTCAAAGAATTTCAGAGTGAAGTAGAGAATCATCGTAACAAGAAAATAAAAGTTTCTACGATATGATCGCAGAGGTAAAATATTTGAGTTACTGAGTTTGGCCTTCGATTAAAATAATGTGAAATAGTTTCACTACTCACGCCACCGAACACCACAAAGGTAATGGTGTGTCCGAACGTCATAACCATACTTTATTGGATATAGTACAATCTATGATGTTTCTTACCGATTTACCACTATAGTTTTGGGGATATGCATTAGAGACAGCTGCATTCACGTTAAAAAGGGGCGCCATCTAAAGTCCGTTGAGACGACACAATATGAAATGTGGTTTGGCAAGAAACCAAAGTTGTCGTTTCTTAAAGTTTGGGATTGTGATGCTTATATGAAAAAGGTTTCATCCTAATAAGCTCAAACCCAAATCGAAATATGTCTTCATAGGATACCCAAAGGAGACTGTTGGGTACACCTTCTATCACAGATCCGAAGGCAAGATATTCGTTGCTGAGAATGGATCCTTTCCAGAGAAGGAGTTTCTCTCGAAAGAAGTGAGTGGGAGGAAAGTAGAAAACTTGATAAGGTAATTGTACCTTCTCCCTTATTGGAAAGTAGTTCATCACAGAAATCTGTTCTTGTGACTACTACACCAATTAGTGAGGAAGCTAATGATGATGATCATGTAACTTCAGATCAAGTTACTACCGAACCTCGTAGGTAAACCAGAGTGAGATCCGCACCAAAGTAGTAAGGTAATCCTGTTCTGGAAGTCATGTTACTAGACCATGATGAACTTGCGAACTATGAAGAAGCGATGGTGAGCCCAGATTCCGCGAAATGGTTTGAGGCCATGAAATCTGAGATGGGATCCATATATGAGAACAAAGTATGGACTTTGGTTGACTTGCCCGATGATCGGCAAGCCATTGTGATTAAATGGATTTTCAAGAGGAAGACGGACGCTGATAGTAGTGTTACTATCTACAAAGCTAGAATTGTCGCAAAAGGGGTTTTCGACAAGTTCAAGGTGTTGACTACGATGAGAGTTTCTCACTCGTATCTATGCTTAAGTCTGTCCGAATCATGTTAGCAATTGCCACACTTTATGAAATCTGGCAAATGGATAACAAAACTGCAATCCTTAATGAATTTATTAAAGAAGAGTTGTATATGATGCAACCAAAAGGTTTTGTCAATCCTAAAGGTGCTAAAAAATATGCAGACTCCAAATGATCCATCTATGGACTGGTGCAAGCATCTCGAGTTGGAATACACGCTTTGATAAGTTGATCAAAGCATATAGTTTTATCTGAGACTTGCGGAGAAGCCTTGTATTTACAAGAAAGTGAGTGGGAGCACTACAAAGATTTCGATAAGTATATGTATGACATATTGTGGATCAGAAATAATGTAGAATTATTCTGTAAAGCACAAAGGAGTGTTTGAAAGGAGTTTTTCAAAGGAAGACCTCGGTGAAGCTACTTACATATTGAGCATCAATATCTATAGAGATAGATCAAGGCGCTTGATAAGTTTTTTTCAATGAGAGCATACCTTGACAAGATTTTGAAGTAGTTCAAAATGGAACAGTCAAAGAAAGAGTTCTTGCCTGTGTTACAAGGTGTGAAGTTGAGTAAGACTCAAAACCCGACCACGACAGAAGATAGAAAGAGAATGAAAGTCATTCCCTATGCCTTGGCCATAGGTTCTATAAAGTATGCTATGCTGTGTACCAGATCTGTTGTATACCCTACACTAAGTTAAGCAAGGGAGTACAATGGTGATCTAGGAGTAGATCACAGGACAGCGGTCAAAAATTATCCTTAGTGGAATAAGGATATGTTTCTCGATTATGGAGGTGACAAAAGGTTCGTCGTAAAAGGGTTACGTCGATGCAAGTTTTGACACCAATCTAGATGACTCTAAGTCTCGGTCTAGATACATATTGAAAGTGGGAGCAATTAGCTAGAGTAGCTACGTGCGGAGTGTTGTTGACATAGAAATTTGCAAAATACTTACAGATCTGAATATGACAGACCCGTTGACTAAAATTATCTCACAAGCAAAACATGATCACACCTCAGTACTCTTTGGGTGTTAATCACATAGCAATGTGAACTAGATTACTGACTCTAGTAAACCCTTTGAGTGTTGGTCACATATTGATGTGAACTATGGGTGTTAATCACATGGTGATGTGAACTATTGCTGGTAAATCACATGGCGATGTGAACTAGATTATTGACTCTAGTGCAAGTGGGAGACTGAAGGAAATATGCCCTAGAGGCAATAATAAAGTTATTATTTATTTCCTTATTTCATGATAAATGTTTATTATTCATGCTAGAATTGTATTAACCGGAAACATAATACATGTGTGAATACATAGACAAATAGAGTGTCACTAGTATGCCTCTACTAGACTAGCTTGTTAATCAAAGATGGTTAAGTTTCCTAACCATAGACAAAGGAGTTGTTATTTGATTAACAAGGTCACATCATTTGTTGAATGATCTGATTGACATGACCCATTCCATTAGCTTAGCACCCGATCGTTTAGTATGTTGCTATTGCTTTTATCCATGACTTATACATGTTCCTATAACTATGAGATTATGCAACTCCCGTTTACCAGAGGAACACTTTGGGTACTACCAAACGTCACAACGTAACTGGGTGATTATAAAGGAGTACTACAGGTGTCTCCAAAGGCAGATGTTGGGTTGGCGTATTTCGAGATTAGGATTTGTCACTCCGATTGTCGGAGAGGTATCTCTGGGCCCTCTCGGTAATACACATCACTTAAGCCTTGCAAGCATTATAACTAATGAGTTAGCTGTGAGATGATGTATTACGGAACGAGTAAAGAGACTTGCCGGTAACGAGATTGAACTAGGTATTGGATACCGACGATCGAATCTCGGGCAAGTAACATACCGATGACAAAGGGAACAACGTATGTTGTTATGCGGTCTGACCGATAAAGATCTTCGTAGAATATGTAGGAGCCAATATGGGCATCCAGGTCCCGCTATTGGTTATTGACCGGAGACGTGTCTCGGTCATGTCTACATTGTTCTCGAACCGTAGGGTCCGCACGCTTAAGGTTTCGATGACGGTTATATTATGAGTTTGTGTATTTTGATGTACCGAAGGAGTTCGGAGTCCCGGATGAGATCGGGGACATGACGACGAGTCTCGAAATGGTCGAGACGTAAAGATCGATATATTGGACGACTATATTCGGAGTTCGGAAAGGTTCCGAGTGATTCGGTATTTTTGAATGTACCGGGAGTTACGGAGAAGTAATGGGCCTTGATGGGCTTTAGTGGGAAGAGGAAAAAGGCTGCTGCGCCCCCCCTCTCCTCTAGTCCGAATTGGACTAGGGAAAAGGGGGCCGGCCACCTTTCCTTCTCCTCCTATTCCTTCTCCCTTCCTCCCCTCTTGATGGACTCCTACTAGGACTTGGAATCCTAGTAGGACTCCACACCCTGGCGCGCCAAACCCTTGGCCGGCCTCCTCCTCCTCCATCCTTTATATCACGGGGCAAGGGCACCCCATAGACACACAAGTTGATCCTTGAGATCGTTCCTTAGCCGTGTCGGTGCCCCCTCCACCATAATCCACCTCGGTCATATCGTTGCGGTGCTTAGGCGAAGCCTGCGTCGGTAGAACATCACGATCGTCCTGCCACGCCGTCTTGTGACGAACTCTCTCCCGAGCTTTGCCGGATCGGAGCCCGAGGAGCGCCACCGAGCTGTACGTGTGTCAAGAACTCGGGGCGCCGAATAACGGCGCTGGGATCAGTTGGATCGCGAGGAGAACGTCGACTACTTCCTCTACGTTGTGATCGCTTCGCTTGGTCTACGAGGGTACGTAGACAACACTCTCCCCTCTCGTTGCTATGCATCACCATGATCTTGCGTGTGCGTAGGAAATTTTTTGAAATTACTACGTTCCCCAACAGGAATAAGTCGACTGCAGTGGGTGTCTTGCTGTTAACCTGCAAAGGGGCAATTCAAGCCAAAAGCAATCATATCCAAACATCCAATCCAAGTTTAGGTCGATACCTAAAGGAACCGAGAGTGCTCAGGCGCTAAGCCTGGTAAGGTTTTATCGGTTACAATTCCACTCGGCATTCCAAGGCAAATTTAAAGATTCAAGGAAAGTTTTTTACCCCTCCTGTGGAGGGCTGGAAGGAGCAACGAACTCGTCGAGGTCGATCCCATCTACGATCCGCGTAGCAGCAGCGATGAAAGTCTCCATGAAGGACCTGAAGTCGTGTTTCTTGGTGTTGGCCACTCGGAGAGCCGCCAGCTTATCTTCTCGGGCATCCTTGCAATGGACTCGCGCCGGATTATTGTGGCGACATCTGCGCCACACCGAGTCAAGAGTTCTTCCACCCTTGCACTCGGTCGGGGCGACGTTCATCGAGCTATCAACGACTCAAGGTCATTTTGGAGTGTCGCCCGTGCCGAGTGTCGAGTCGATGCGGGGCGTAGCAACCTTCAGCCTCGCGAGATAATCCACAACAGCAGCAACATCGACTCCAATCGGAAGACGCTCATGGCAATTTCATCATTCACCGGAGAATTGACAGGTCAAGGTTCGCTCTCAATTGGCTGGTTTCTTCTTCAAAGTTGCGACAGAACTCTGCAAAGACAAAACCCCGAATCAAGAGAATAGTCGAATGGGAACACGACAGTTGGAACAATTGGTCGAGTGAAAAAGACTACCTTCAAGCATAAGGAACAATTTTTTAGCAAGACCACCCAGGAAGCCTTCTAGGTCATTCTTCTTTCCGGTCAATTGGTTGATCCTCTCAGTCAGAGTGGTCTTGTCAGCTTTCGGTCGATCAACATCCTTGGTGGCAATGGCCAGAGCAGCCTTCAGATTGGTGTTGTCCTGTTCGAGCTTGGTGACTGAGGCTAGCTTTTCGTCGGCAAGCTTGATCTTCTCAGACGGCTCAAGCTCTTTCTTCCTCTGGGCCTCCTTCACCTTGCCTATATATATCAACAAAGTCAGGTTTGAAGCAAATGAGGGGAGAAAGGAGTCGTCGAAGTCTCACCAAACATACCTTTGGTCTCCTCCTTTGCCTTCGTCAGATTCTCCTGCACTAGCTTCAAGTCCAACTCGAGCTAAACATGCTTCGCTCCAGCTTCAAAGATAGTGCGCAGAAGATCACAGGATTTCTACGAAGAATCAATCGACAAACGTCAAAGATGATTCACTTCCGAGTGAGCAGAGAAAAAATGACGTTTCTAAGACTACAATCGAATGCAAGCATTCAATCGTAGTCTCGAGGACTACACCGATGGGTGCACTCAGCGTGCCCCACCGGTCTTATTCAAACACAGTCGACCAATCGACCACAAAAAAAGAGAGAGAGAGAGTCACCATCGACCAAAACTTCTTCGATCAGTAATCAATTGCAAGCGATCGACCACGCCTCGGGACTACACCCGGTGGGTGCACTCAGCGTGCCCCCACTGGTTTGTAAACCCATTAGTTTCATTCGAGTGATGATCAATATTTACTTATAAAGCCTAAGACCGATTTGCCAGATGACCTTAGCCTTGGGGACTACACCAGCGGTGCACTCAGCGTGCCCCGCTAAAACGGAGTTTTTTACCAACACACCTAGTGGGTGACCGTTATGAATTCCAGAAAGAAAAGTTTTGATAGCATATCCTAACAGAGCAGCGGTGGTCGATCGACCAACATTGCTTTGAAGGGCGGAGCTGGCGTCAGAAGCTGCTTGGCTCGCATCCCTAACGATCTTCACCGCTCCATCATGATTCTTGCTTGACGGATCGCCTCCTTAGCAGCACTAGCTTGGTCCTCCGGACGTGGTGCGTGGTGAAGAGCGAAGGCTGCCCAACACTTTCGACGAAGTGGGTCGAGCACTCGTCAACGGCACCGCTGAAGGACACGGTATGTCGAGTGCTGGCTTCCTTCCGTCGCAATCAGCCTCGGCGCCACACGCCTTGGGTTGCTTTGCCGAGATGCCTTCCTGCTCCTCCTGTACCTTAATGGTTCCTCATCCTCATCATCGCCGCCGGGAAGGGTGATAATGTCGGTGGTTGGAGCTTGAGAAAAGAGTCAAAGTCGAAACTATGAGTCGATCGACTAAGAACAAGATCAAAGATGCGATGAGGATTTGAGGTTGCCGATCCTCCATCTCATGGTCCTCGGCCTTGCCTCGAGGTTTCGAAGTCGCATCACCGAAGTTCCAAAGAGTCGATCGACCGATTCAAGTATCAACCAGAGATGAATTTGTACGTAACAACAAGACTTAAGTGATTTGTTTACCCCGATATGGTGGGGATGGACACCTTCATCTTTGGCAAAGGCTTGGTTGGCCTCGACGGAGCTACCTTCGATCGCTTGGCGCCTTCTCGATCGGCACGGAGAAGCGGTCCGAGGCGTTTAGTCGATCACGAGGCGATCGCAACTCCCTTACCGCGTTCATCGAAGGGTCGTGCACAAGTTTTGACCGCCTTTCGGCGCGGTGGTGCAACCTCCTCCTCTTCCTCCTCTTCCTCATCCTCGTCATCATCATCGCTGCCGTCATCTTCAAGACATCTCGAATCCCACTCTTCTGGCTCTCGCTTCGCTGCTTCCCCCTCCTCAATCGGAGTCTGAGCGCCATTGGGCATTGAGTATAGCTCGGTAAGGGCCTGGAAATATCAAAGCAGAGCTCAATCGACCAAATCACAGAAACACATTCGACAGATGTACAGTGGAAGGCAGAGCAAATATACCTTGTCTGGAACGCTGTTGTGGTCGAGTGGAGAAATCCTCCGGGATCCGCGAGGGTTGTCCTTGTTCCCAGTAATCGCGGCCATCCATCTTTCCACTATGGCGTCGTCGACTGCCTCCGGGTTGACACGAGTCTCGTCTTCGGTGCCGCAGTACAGCCACATGCAGTGGCTCCGGAACTGAAGAGGCTGGATTCGCCTCCGAAGAAAAACCTCCAAGAGATCCATGCCAGTCACACCGTCCCGAACCAGCTGAACCACGCGATCCATCAGCATCTTCACATCGGCTCTCTCCTCTAGAACCACCTTCAGGGAGGAGGGTCTGTTCACTCGACTCATGGTAAATGGAGGAAGACCACTGATCGTCTCCGGCGTCGACTCGTTACAGCGAGAGAACCAGGTCGATTGCCACCCTGACCGACTCGGGAAAAGACATGGCTGGGAAGGTGCTCTTATTCCTCAATTGGATCCCTAGGCCCCTTTGACATCTGAACTACTTGGGTCTTCTCGTCACGGGACTTGCTTTCTTCACGGTGAGAGTGACATGTGAAGATATACTTGAACAAACCCCAAGTCGGTCGACAGCCCAAGAAGTTTTCGCACATAGACACAAATGCAGCAAGATCTGCGATGGAGTTTGAGTGAAATGGTGGAGCTGGGCTCCAAAGAAATTCAGAAATCCACGAAAGAAAACACTCGGCAGCGAAACCCTCGGTCAACATGAGTGGCCAGGAGCACACACTCACCCTCTTCCGTGAGGTTGCCACTCTTGACCGGGAAGCCTCATGGCGCCGTGGGGAATCAGCCCGTCGTTGGCCATATCGAGAGATCCTTCTCCTTGATGGTCGATCGATCAATCTCCTGGACCCAGCCCTTGACAAGCGGGATCTCGACGAAGAACCGCTGCGGCTGGTGTATCTCCCTTCGCCTTCTCCGCCGCCGCTTCTTCACAGCTCCAACACCGCCGTCTTCTCTTTGCCCATGGCGCCCGGGCGAATGCGCAAGAGAGGAAGTTGCGGGAGCGGCAGCGATTCTGGTGGGCGGAGACAGAGAGGGCAGAGGAGGAAGAACGGGTATCGTCACGAAACCTCGCGAGTCGCATTTATAACATCCCTTCCGAGTGGATGACATGTGGACCCGAGCAATCCAATCATATCCCGAAACAGTTGCACTGCGTGATACGTGGCGGAAAAAGCGGCGCGGAGATCGAGGCATTCCTGTCATGTCCCATCCGAGCGTCGTGGTCCGTTCCGCTTTGCGCGCTTCCCCAAATTTCGTATCCCGCAGAATCCGCAGTCTGCGGGTCGACTTGCCAAGCGCTAAGTTTCCTGCGATCCGTCGTTCGGGAACAATGAAGTATAAAAGATTACTCGACTAGAGAACAAGAATGGATCGAGTCGACTGAAGAAAAGTTGCTTGTTATCAGCAAAGAAGATCTTGATCCAGAACAACACATAGCCAGCATGCAAAAGACAATCGAAAACAACGTCAACTCCACCTTCACTCAAGCCTCAATCCATTCGGGGGCTAATGATGGATTCATGTACCTAGGGTAGGGTCATAGGCCTGACCTAAACGTCCTACCCAAGGACACTCTCAGAAGAAATAATCTTCCAGTCGACCAAAGAAGAATCCACTCGACTGACTGGAAGGACTCGACCATGGAAGACTCACTCGACCATGAAGACACACTCGACCACCAGAAGGTCAGAAGGCACTCTGCAACGCAACGGCTTGATATTGAATAGGCTTAATGATAGTTAAGGCACTTTATGAGGGGCGTTACCAGTAACGCCCCAGGCTTAATGTACTTTAACCCCTCCATTATGTGGGCTGGCTGGGGTCTTGGCGCACTCTATATAAGCCACCCCCCTCCACAGATAGAGGGGTTCGCACTCTTGTAATACCTACACTTATAATCCACTCGACCTCCTCAGGGCTCCGAGACGTATGGCTTTTACTTCTTCCAAGAAGGGCCTGAACTCGTACATCGCTTGTGTTCACAACCTCTCCATAGCTAGGACCTTGCCTCTCTTTACTTACCCCCCACTCTACTGTCAGACTTAGAACCACGACAGCCTTGATACCGGACACCCTGTTTTTTATTTGTCATGATTTTTTATTCTGAAAATCATCCGCCTCTAGGAATGGCTCAGCAAGGCGGAGAGAATCAGGTGTCCGACGCCACTTCCCGAAGGCTTGCCCGCTCCCGCCGTGGCCATAATGCTTGACCGAGTACTCAGCAGGATGCCCTCGGGGAAAGGCGAGGGGAGGGATGAGAAATCCGAACCCCACACGCTACGCATCCGAACCGGGGGAGTTGCTACCTCCCCCAAGGAGGATAGTCGGGGAGGAGAGGTCGAGGCCCAAATTGGGGAAAAAGGCATCCCCAGGGGGCCTTGCCCCGACAGGCACCCTCACCGCACCATGCCCTCCAACGGGCCAGCCCTCCGTTGAGCTGTAAGTCAATCTACAATCCGAAGGTGTTGCGTTTCTCCTTGGTCAGTAACCAGGATTCAAATTTTTGCAGTCCGTCCAGCAGCTCCTCTCAACAGGGTTCGTCTTCGGGGGACCTTCCTCCGGAGATGATGGAGAGCGAGACCCCGCCCTCTTCTCCGACTCATGAAGCGGGCGACACCGAGGTGTCGTCACAGAGGAGTCCGGATCCGCCGAATCTGGCAGTCAATTCGTCAGCCGCCCTGCACCCGGAGCACTTGGCTACAACGGGGAAGAGTTCGGCGCAGTTCAATGTCCGGACGGACGTGCTAACAGGCTTGCTGGAGCGAGCTGCGCTCTCGGAGGAGCATCGCTCATTAATGAGCATGGTGCTTAAGAAGATTTCATCCGCTACGAGTGGTTTGAATGAAGCATTCACAAGCCTGCTCAGAGGCTTTGAGGTATGTAATGGAGAATCCACCGTTTCTTTAATTGTGAGGCATGCGCTAGGTGTGCTCCATTTGGACAGTAGCCCCTGAGACTCTGGTTGCCCACCTTAGGCGGCAAACGGGGGATCATAAACCAAAGATTTATGTTGTAAGTATGTGCAGGTACCTTTGGGTTCAGCCAACGGCCCGTCCATTGAAGTAGCCGAACTGACGAGGCAAATTGGTTCAGTTGATGCCAATATCACTCTGATGAATGAGCGGCTGGATAAATTGCAAGGTATGTGTCCTGTCATTCCTGCATAGGAAAATATTTAAGGTGGCATATAATAATGTAATATGTTCGGACTGCAGATGGTGCTGCTGCCGTCGAGGCCCTGAGGGCGGAACTTGCTCTAGCCAAGGAGCAGGCTCGGGTGAGCCATGCGTCTGCCCTAAAGGCGGCCGAGGAATTGAGAGCCGAACAGGCTGCTCATCACCGAAACGAGGAAAAGGTAGCCAAAATGGCTATCGAGTTAAAGAATGCCACTGACCAGTATGAGCTCCTGAAAAAGGAGCATGAGGATAAATCGGCTGACCTGAGCAAGGCACTTAATGCCACCAAGGAAATACGGACCGAGCTCAGAAGTGCGCGGGAGGAGCTTCAACTGGTCGGTAAGATCGCGGCCGGAGGATCCTATTTGCTGCGGACGAAGTTCTTCGATCCGAAGTATGTTCCCCTGGATGGCCGCTGGAGCTCGCCAAACGCATACGCAGACCTGACGAAGAGTACGGCTGATGGTGTGGAGTTCTTCAAAGACCAGGGTGAGCAGGAGGTGGAGAAGCTTTTCTGGTCGCAGTTCAATGCTCCCACTCGCCCGTTGCCGTTAAGTGATAGGATGGCCACTGTAGCGGAGCTTCACAGGCTGTCCGGTCTTGCAATGCGGTCTGTAATAGACCATCTTTGCCTGAAGGGGCCTAAGCCGGACAGTTACTTTGGTTTGGTGCAACAGTTCCTTGGGGCCGTGCCTCAGATCGATGCCATGAGGAGGTCAGCATTGATAGAGGGTGCGCGGATGGCCCTTGCCCGCGTTAAAGCGTATTGGACGGATATGGATGCCACTATGGTGGCATCTCGGAGATCCGTGGGGGCGATATCCGCCGGGCACTACTTGGCGCAGGTCACGGAGGGTGCCCGCCTGATAGAGGCGCAGTGCCCGAAGAATCTCCTCTTCGATTGATGATTCAAATCATTGTAAAAACATATTGATTAGAAAGTTGTATTTATAACTTTTGTCTGAAAATATGATTGTGTCCCCTGTGCGGCCATATATATATATATATATATATATATATATATATATATATATATATATAATCCGAATAGCGCCGTTTTTCAGCCCCACGCATACAATGCGGGGGTGTTCGCAATAAAATGTGCTTGATCACTCTTTATCCAACGTCTTGGTCCGGCAAGGAGGTGATCACACGTCGAACTAGGCAACCGGACTATATAGTTGTAACACTTTCGCTTAGCCGCGGGATTCTAACGTTGGGGCTACTATGTAGCCCCTGGTACCTTCGTGTGCATCCGAGTACGGGCGCGTATGTACCTGGCCGGGAAATGGCCCTTCATTAATGCGGAGGAATCCTAAAGATTCCGGTGAGTCGTCGAGTGGTTGACCAGTCTCGCGCTGTATCATGACGGTCACTTTTCGGCTTTCTCATTGAGGTGCTCATCCCGAATAACCAGGGCACAATCGCAGTAGATCTCCTTTGGCCACCTTAGCCGATTATGACGGAATGTAAGGCGGCAAACCCAGGAGCCGGGCAAACCCAACATTTGACCAAAGACATGATTCGGAGCTGATGCATATAAGGCCAAACTCGTGACGCCGAACACTCCCAAAGGTATTCGGACTTTATAACAGATGACGAGCTCAAGAATGTCCAGTCATTATAAACCATGTATTTCCAGGTACGTGCGTTAATCTGTCGTGGCGAAATGCCAAAAATGGCAGTATCCTCTCTGGGTTTGGAACCCATGGGATGATGAAACAACAAGAGGCAATAGAAAAGGTTTACACAGGGGCTTAATCTAAAAAGAAACCTGTTGAACGGGGCCCTGCTGCACGTCTGCGCCTTTGTCTCCGTTGTGCCGCATCCTGGAAGGGTATCGCGCGAACGTTGTCTATGGAAAAGTGAATCTCATAGGAGAGTGCAACGTAAGTATGCGGTGGATAGTAGAAAATATAAGGTGCTGGCCTGCCAATAAGTTTGAGCCGAGTGTGGAGCTTTATTATTAGCCCCTGGTGTCCACTATGTGATTACATATACAGTGCCCTGGTTTAATATGGGCTGCCGGACTCGTCTAACCGTGTTCGTGGTCTTAACGACCCGGTACATTTTTGTTAGAGGCCGCATATAGTCCGGCCGTTAGGGCCGTCACGTATTCCTCTGCGCGAGAAAAGTGCTCTATTATTCCGCTAACGGTGATGACGCCGCGAGGACCGGTCATCTTAAGTGTAAGGTAGGCATAGTGCGGCAATGCGTTGAGGCGGGCGAAGGTCTTTCTTCCAAGCAATGCTTATAGCTGCTTTGGAAGGGTGCGATGATGAAGACTAGTTCTTTGCTTCTGGAGTTGCCTGGAGAGCCGAATGTTACCTCCATTATGACGGAGCCCCTGCTGTAGGCTTCAACGCCTGGTATCACCCCTTCAAAGGTGGTGTTGATCTTGCTGATTCTGGATGAGTCTATCCCCATCCTGCGGACAGTGTCATCATATATTAAATTGAGACTGCTGCCGCCGTCCATGAGGACATGAGTGAGATGGTATCCGTCGATTATTGGGTCAACTACCAAGGCGTTTGATCCCTCGCGCCGAATACTAGTACGACCGTCCAGGCGATCGAAAGTGATCGAACAAGACATCTAGTAGTTAGGTGTGGGTACGATAGGATCTATATCACACGCGTCTTTATGGGCGCGTTCGTGCCTCCCCAAGGATGTGCGAGTCATGTGGATCATGTTCACTATTTTAATCTCTGGCGGGAATTTTTTCTGCCCCCCAGTGTTTGACTGGCAGGGTTCATCATCGTCTTCACTTGGCGTTTCCCTTTCCTTGTGTTCGGCGTTTAGTTTGCCGGCCTGCTTGAAGACCCAGCACTCTCTGTGCGTGTGGTTCGCAAGTTTGTCGGAGGTGCCATGAATTTGGCATAGTCTGTCCAGAACTCTGTTCAGACCGGACGGTCCTTCTTTACTGCCTTTAGATTGCTTATTTTGCTAGTTAGGTCGACAGCCCCTGAATCCGGCATTAACCATTGTGTTGTCCGGGCTATCTTTCTTTTTTGGCGTTTATTTTTATTACGCCGTGGCTTCCCGTTGCCATCCCTTATTTCGGATGTGCTCGGGTCGCTGGTGCCTTTACGGGCTAGACAGCTATCTTCTCCCGCGCAAAAGCGGTTCATAAGGCTTGTTAGGGCTGCCATTGTCCTTGGCTTTTCTTGGCCGAGGTGTCTGGCGAGCCACTCGTCACGGATGCTGTGTTTGAATGCCTCTAAGGCTTCGGCATCCGGACAGTCAATGATTTGATTCTTCTTAGTGAGGAATCTGTTCCAAAGTTTGCGGGCGGACTCTCCGGGTTGTTGGATTATGTGACTTAAATCGTCAGCATCCGGAGGCCGGACATAAGTCCCTTGAAAATTGGCCTTGAAAGCGTCCTCTAGTTCCTCCCAGCTTTCGATTGAATTTTCGGGTTGGCTTTTCAGCCAGTGTCGAGCTGGTCCCTTCAGTTTTAGGGGAAGGTATTTGATGGCGTGGAGGTCATCTCCACGAGCCATGTGTATGTGGAGGATAAAGTCCTCGATCCAGACTCCTGGGTCTGTCATTCCATCGTATGCCTCTATGTTTACAGGTTTAAAGCCCCGTGGGAATTCATGGTCCAGTACTTCATCAGTAAAGCACAGGGGGTGAGCAGCCCCTCTATATCTGGACACGTTGTGGCATGTCGTCGGCTGTTTTTGTGTTCGGTGTTTATTTCGAACTGGTGTTTGGTTGTCATAATTGTTTTCATAACCATAGTCCCTTGCCGGGGTGTGTCCTTTAGATCCGTAGATGGACCTAGCTGCGCCAGCTTTCTTCTCCAGGTGCTCACGTAGATCGTGGGCGTCTTTGGTGGTTGATTTATTGCGGTTATGAAGTGGTACTCCTGGTCTCTTGGTCGTGTTATTCTTCGGTGGAACGGCCTCATCCTCGAATTCTGGCAGTATTTTGCATTTTGGGTAGCTCTTTGTATGGCGATCATCGCCATATCTTTCTTCAGTGTCTAGCACTTTGTTCCATCTACGATTGAGCGTTTCCTGTGCGGCTTTAAGCCGTTGCTTCTGTTTCTTCAGACTGCTCGCTGTGGCCATAAGCTTTCTATGGAGGTCCTCTCGTTCCACGTGTTCTTCCAAAACGATGAATGCGTCATCGTCCGGACTATATTCTTGTCCTGGGCTAGTTTGATGAACTCGTCCTTCTGGATCGTTTTCTTCGGGTGTACGCTCCGGACTATGTTCGGCGTGACCTGGTTCGTCCTGCTCCATCGCTGGTTCTGTTTGGTCGTTATTGCCTTCAGGGTTGACCGGAGTATCCATTCTTCTGGCGCTCTTGCTGATGTTGTTGCTGTTACCGGATTTGGAACGGCGTCTACGCCGTCGCTTTGGTTTTTTCCCAGGGGTGTTATCTTCCGGATTGTCACCGTCACCTTCCTTGGGCTTATCCACCATGTATATGTCGTGTGACGAGGAGGGAATCCTGTACTCCATAGATTCTTAGTCTTCTCCTGCATCGTCGTCTATACCGTCGATGCCTTCGGAGTCGAAGTCCAGCACGTCGGTTAGATCATCGATCGTGGCAATGAAGTGGGTGGTGGGTGGGCAACGAATTCCGTCGTCCTCTGCTTCCCACTCGAGCCGGACATAGTTTGGCCCGGAGTCTCCTAACAGGGAGAGAGACTTCAATAAGTCCAGCATGTCGCCGAAGGGCGAGTGCTGAAAGACGTCCGCCGCGGTGAACTCCATCATCGGAGCCCAACCAAGATCGGCGGGCTCGGTGGCGTGCGGGCTGGGACCTACATCCGGATATGGATCCGGGGGTTCGGAGTCATAGGCTCCCTCAGAGGTGAGACCTGTGTTCAGCTCCAGCGCCAATGAAGGTACGGCCTGCGGTGCGGGGTCCAGCCCTCCATCCTTAGGCGAAGCAACGTGCCCTGGATTTAGATCTAAGGCTTTTGCCGAGGTAATATCCCGAGCAACGTCCGACAGCAGGTCTAAGCCATGCTCATCGCGACTATCCGGCACTTCTGGCGATAGCCCGAATCTATCGAAGATCAAGTCTCCGCAGATATCCGCCATGTAGTTTAGGTTTCCAAACCTGATTTGATGGCCGGGGGCATAGCTATTGATCTGCTCCAGGCAGCCAAGCGAATTGGCCCGCAGCGCGAAGTTGCCGAACACGAAGATCTGTCCGGGAAGGAAAGTCTCACCTTGGACAGCATCGTTGATGACGATTGAAGGAGCCATCGAGCCCGACAGCGACGACACAGAGGAACTCTCAATAAAGCACCAATGTCGGTGTCAAAACCAGCGGATCTCGGGTAGGGGGTCCCGATCTGTGCGTCAAGGCTGATGGTAACAAGAAGTAAGGGACACAGATGTTTACCCAGGTTCACGCCCTCTCGATGGAGGTAAAACCCTACTTCCTGCTTGATTAATATTGATGATATGGGTAGTACAAGTGTAGATCTACCACGAGATCATAGAGGCTAAACCCTAGGAGCTAGCCTATGATGGTATGATTGTAATTGTGATCGGCCTTCTAAGGACCAACCTCTCCGGTTTATATAGACACCAGAGAGGGCTAGGGTTTACAAGGAGTCGGTTACAAGGAAGGAAATATAATATCCGGATCGCCAAGCTTTCCTTCCGTGCCAAGGAAAGTCCCATCCGGACACGGGCCGAAGTCTTGAGTCTTGTATCTTCACGCTTCAATAGTCCGGACGTTGTACACAGTCCGGCTGTCCGGATACCCCTTAATCCAGGACTCCCTCAAGCACCACAGCCTTTCTGATAAGTATATGTGAATTATATATAGTTGATCGTAAATGATGTAGAATTTTCTGGAAAGCATAATGGAGTATTTGAAAGGAATTTTTCAAAAGAAAGACCTCGGTGAAGCTGCTTACATATTGGGCATCAAGATCTATAGAGATAGATCAAAACACTTGATCAGACTTTCGATGAGTAGATACCTTGATAATATTTTGAAAGAGTTCAAAATGGATCAGTCAAAGAAGGAGTTCTTGCCTGAGTTGTAAGGTATGAAGTTGAGTAAGACTCAAAACCCGACCACGGCAGAAGATAGAGAGAGAATGAAAGTCATTCCCTATGCCTCAGCCATAGGTTCTATAAAGTATGCTATGCTGTGTACCAGACCTATTGTGTACCTTGCCATCAGTTTGGAAAGGGGGTACGATAGTGATCCAAGAGTGGATCACTGGACAACGGTCAAAGTTATCCTTAGAGGACTAAAGAAAGATTTCTCGGTTATGGAGGTGATAAAGAGTTCATCGTAAAAAGTTACGTCGATGCAAGCTTTTACACCGATCCGAATGACTCCGAGTCTCAATCTGGATACATATTGAAAGTGGGAGCAATTAGCTAGAGTAGCTCATGCAAAGCATTGTAGACATAGAAATTTGCAAAATACATACGACTCTGAACGTGACAGACCCGTTGACTAAACTTCTCTCACAAGCAAAACATGATCACACCTTAGTACTCTTTGCATGTTAATCACATAGCGATGTGAACTAGATTATTGACTCTTGTAAACCCTTTGGGTGTTGGTCACATGGCGATGTGAAACTATGGGTGTTAATCACATGAAGATGTGATCTATCAGTTTTAAGTCACACGATGATGTGAACTAGATTATTGACTCTAGTGCAAGTGGGAGACTGAAGGAAATATGCCCTAGAGGCAATAATAAAGTTGTTATTTATATTTCCTTATATCATTTTAAATGTTTATTATTGATGCTAGAATTGTATTAACCAGAAACATAGTACATGTGTGAATACATAAAAAACAGAGTGTCCCTAGTATGCCTCTACTTGACTAGCTCATTAATCAAAGATGTTTAGGTTTCCTAGCCATAGACATGTGTTGTTGATACGTCCATTTTGCATCATGCTTTTATATCAATATTTATTGCATTATAGGCTGTTATTACACATTATATCTCAATACTTATGGCTATTCTCTCTTATTTTACAAGGTTTACCATGAAGAGGGGGAACGCCGGCAGCTAGAATTCTGGCTGGAAAAGGAGCAAACGTTGGAAACCTATTCTGCACAGCTCCAAAAGTCCTGAGACTCCACGAAACAACTTTTTGGACTTAATAAGAATTTATGAGCGAAAGAAATAGGCCAGGGGGCCCACACCTTGTCCAGGAGACAGGGGGGCGCGCCCCCTATCTCCTGGGACCCCTGGTGGACCTCCGGCGTCCATCTTCTGCTATATCATCACTTTTACCCTGGAAAAAATCATGGGCAAGCTTACAGGACGAAACTCCGCCGCCATGAGGCGGAACCTTGGCGGAATAAATCTAGGGCTCTGGCGGAGCTGTTCTGCCGGGGACACTTCCCTCCGGGAGGGAGAAATCATCGCCAACATCATCACCAACGATCCTCTCATTGGGAGGGGGTCAATCTCCATCAACATCTTCACCAGCACCATCTCCTCTCAAAACCCTAGTTCATCTCTTGTATCCAATCTTGTATCAAAACCACAAATTGGTACCTGTGGGTTGCTAGTAGTGTTGATTACTCCTTGTAGTTGATGCTAATTGGTTTACTTGGTCGAAGATCATATGTTCAGATCCTTTATGCATATTATTACTCCTCTGATTATGAACATGAATATGCTTTGTGAGTAGTTATGTCTGTTCCTGAGGACATGGGTGAAGTCTTGCTATTAGTAGTCATGAGAATTTGGTATTCGTTCGATATTTTGATGAGATGTATGTTGTCTTTTCCTCTAGTGGTGTTATGTGAACATTGACTACATGACACCTCACATTATTTGGGACTGGAGGAAGGGATGGGGAAGTAATAAGTAGACGATGGGTTGCTAGAATGACAGAAGCTTAAACCCTAGTTTATGCATTGCTTCGTTAGGGGCTGATATGGATCCATATGCTTAATGATGTGGTTAGGTTTACCTTAATACCTTCTTTTGTAATTGCGGATGCTTGCAATAGGGGGTAATCATAAGTGGGATGTTTGTCCAAGTTAGGCAGTACCCAAGTACCGGTCCACCCACATATCAAATTATCAAAGTACCGAACGCGAATCATATGAACGTGATGAAAACTAGCTTGACGATAATTCCCAATGTGTCCTCGGGAGCTCGTTTACTATTATTAGAATTTGTCCAGGCTTATCCTTTGCTACATAAAGGATTGGGCCACCTTGCTGCACTTTGTTTACTTTATTTACTTGTTGCTCGTTACTATTTATCTTATCACAAAACTATCTATTACCTACAATTTCAGTGCTTGCAGAGAAAACCTTACTGAAAACCGCTTATCATTTCCTTCTGCTCCTCGTTGGGTTCGACACTCTTACTTATCGAAAGGACTACGATAGATCCCCTACACTTGTGGGTCATCAAGACTCTTTTCTAGCGCCGTTGCTGGGGAGTGTAACGCTTTTGGTGAGTGGAACTTGGTAAGGAAACATTTATATAGTGTGCTGAAATTTTCTGTTACTTGTCACTATGGAAACTAATCCTTTGAGGGGCTTGTTTGGGGTATCTTCACCCCAACCAGAAGAGCAAAGAGTTGCTCCTCAACCTACTGAACTTTATGAAAATATTCACTTTGAGATTCCTTCTGGTATGATAGAAAAACTGCTAGCTAATCCATTTGCAGGAGACGGAACATTGCATCCCGATTTACACCTTATCTTTGTGGATGAAGTTTGTGGATTATTTAAGCTTGCAGGTATTCCCGATGATGTTGTCAAAAGGAAGGTCTTCCCTTTATCTTTGAAGGGAGATGCATTGACATGGTATAGGCTATGTGATGATACGAGATCTTGGAATTATAAGCGATTGAAGTTGGAATTTCACCAGAAGTTCTATCCTATGCATCTTGTTCATCGTGATCGTAATTACATATATAATTTCTGGCCACGCGAAGGAGAAAGCATCACTCAAGCTTGGGGGAGGCTTAAGTAAATGTTATACCATGAGCTCTCTCGGGAAATAATTATTCAGAATTTTTATGCTCGACTTTCTCTTGATAATCGCAACCTGGTCGATACTTCCTGTATTGGTTCTTATATGCTGTAGACTATTGATTTCAAATGGGACATATTGGAAAGAATTAAACGTAACTCTATAGATTGGGGTTCCGACGATAGTAAGGAGTCAGGCATGACACCTAAGTTCGATTGTGTTAAATCTTTTATGGATACCGATGCTTTTCGTGGATTTAGCGCTAAGTATGGACTTGACTCTGAGATTGTAGCTACTTTTTGTGAAACTTTTGCTACTCATGTTGATCTCCCTAAAGAGAAGTGGTTTAAATATAATCCTCCTGTTGAAGTGAAAGTAGTTGAACCTATTACAGTCGAAGAAAAGACTATTACCTATAGTGATCCTATTGTTCCTACTGCTTATGTTGGAAAACTTCCTTTTCCTGTTAGGATAAAAGATCATGCTAAAGCTTTGACTATTGTTCGTAAGAGTAATACTAGGAGTTATACACCTCCTGAGCAAATTAATGTTGAACCTGGTATTGCTATGATTAAAGATCTCTTGGATGAGGACTTAGATGGGCATGTTGTTTCCTTTTTGGGTGAGACTGCTAATATTGCTAGACCTGATACTAAGAAACGTAGACCTGTTGTAGGCATGCCTGCTATTTCTGTTAAAATAGGAGATCATTGTTATCACGACTTATGTGATATGGGTGCTAGTGCTAGTGTGATACCTTATGATCTTTATAAAGAAATTATGCACGACATTGCACGCGTTGAATTAGAAGATATTGATGTCACTATTAAGCTTGCTAATAGGGATACCATTAAACCTATTGGAATTGTTAGAGATGTCGAAGTTTTGTGTGGGAAGGTTAAATACCCTGCTGATTTTCTTGTTCTTGCTTCCCCACAAGATGATTTTTGCCCCATTATTTCTGGTAGACCCTTCTTGAATACTGCTAGTGCTAAGATTAATTGTGAAAGGAATATTGTCACAGTTGGCATAGATGGTATGTCTCATGAGTTTAATTTTGCTAAGTTTAGTAGACAACCTCGTGAAAGGGAACCACCTAGTAAGGATGAAATTATTGGTCTTGCCTCCATTGCTGTTCCCCCAACTGATCCGTTAGAACAATATTTGCTAGAACATGAAAACGATATGTTTATGAAGGAAAGGGAGGAAATAGATGAAGTGTTCCTTAAACAGGAACCTATGCTGAAACATAACCTTCCCATTGAAATTCTTGGGGATCCCCCTCCACCCAAGGATGATCCCGTGTTTGAACTCAAACCATTACCTGATAATCTTAAGTATGCTTATCTTGATGAAAAAGAAATATATCCTGTTATTATTAGTGCTAACCTTTCAGAGAAAGAATAAGAAAGATTATTGAAAACTATGAAGAAGCACCGAGCTGCTATTGGATATACTATGGATGATGTTAAGGGCATTAGTCCCACATTATGTCAACACAAAATTTCAGTGGAGAAAGATGCCAAACCAGTTAGAGATCCTCAAAGGATTAAATCCCAAGATGAAGGAAGTGGTAAGAAAGGAGATACTAAAGCTCCTTGAGGCAGGTATTGTTTATCCAGTTGCTGATAGTGAATGGGTAAGCCGTGTCCATTGTGTCCCTAAAAAGGGAGGTATTACCGTTGTTCCTAATGATAAAGATGAATTGATCCCGCAAAGAATTCTTACAGGTTATAGGATGGTAATTTATTTCCGTAAGTTAAATAAAGCTACTAAGAAAGATCATTACCCTTTACCCTTTATTGACCAAATGCTAGAAAGGCTATCCAAACAAACTCATTTCTGCTTTCTAGATGGTTATTCTGGCTTCTCTCAAATACCTGTGTCAGCGAAGGATCAATCTAAAACTACTTTTACTTGCCCTTTTGGTACTTTTGCTTATAGACGTGTGCCTTTTGGTTTATGTAATGCACCTGCTACCTTTCAAAGATGCATGATGGCTATATTCTCTTATTTTTGTGAAAAGATTTGTGAGGTATTCATGGATGACTTTTCCGTCTATGGATCCTCTTTTGATGATTGTTTGAGCAACCTTGATCGAGTTTTTCAGAGATGCGAAGACACTAGTCTCGTCCTGAATTGGGAAAAGTGTCACTTTATGGTTAATGAAGGCATTGTCTTGGGGCACAAGATCTCCGAGAGAGGTATTGAAGTTGATAAAGCCAAAGTTGATGCTATTGAAAAGATGCCATGTCCCAAGGACATAAAAGGTATAAGAAGTTTCCTTGGTCATGTCGGTTTTTATAGGAGGTTCATTAAGGACTTTTCTAAAATCTCTAGGCCTCTGACTAATTTATTGCAAAAAGATATTCCTTTTGTATTTGATGATGATTGTGTAGAAGCTTTTGAAACACTTAAGAAAGCTTTGATCACTGCACCTATTGTTCAGCCTCCTGATTGGAATTTACCTTTTGAAATTATGTGCGATGCTAGTGATTATGCTGTAGGTGCTGTTTTAGGGCAAAGAGTCGATAAGAAATTGAATGTTATCCAGTATGCTAGTAAGACTCTTGATACTACCCAAAGAAATTATGCTACTACTGAAAAAGAGTTCTTAGTAGTTGTGTTTGCATGTGATAAGTTTAGACCTTATATTGTTGATTCCAAAGTTACTATTCACACTGATCATGCTGCTATTAAATATCTTATGGAAAAGAAAGATGCTAAGCCTAGACTCATTAGATGGGTTCTCTTGCTCCAAGAATTTGACTTGCATATTATTGATAGAAAGGGAGATGAGAACCCCGTTGCAGATAACTTGTCTAAGTTAGAGAATGTTCTTGATGACCCACTGCCTATTAATGATAGCTTTCCTGATGAACAATTAGCGGTTGTCAATGCTTCTCGTACTGCTCCTTGGTATGCTGATTATGCTAATTACATTGTTGCTAAATATATACCGCCTAGTTTCACATACCAGCAAAATAAAAAGTTCTTTTATGATTTAAGACATTACTTATGGGATGATCCACACCTTTATAAAGGAGTAGATGGTGTTATTAGGCGTTGTGTACCTGAGCATGAACAGGAACAGATTCTACACAAGTGTCACTCTGAATCCTACGGAGGACACCACGCTGGGGATAGAACTGCACACAAGGTACTACAATCTGGTTTTTATTGGCCTACTCTCTTTAAAGATGCTCGTAAGTTTGTCTTATCTTGTGATGAATTTCAAAGAATAGGTAACATTAGTAGACGTCAAGAAATGCCTATGAATTATTCTCTTGTTATTGAACCATTTGATGTTTGGGGCTTGGATTATATGGGACCTTTTCCTGCCTCTAATGGTTATACACATATTTTAGTTGCGGTTGATTACGTTACTAAGTGGGTAGAAGCTATTCCAACTAGTAGTGCTGATCATAACACTTCTATTAAATGCTTAAAGAAGTTATTTTTTCGAGGTTTGGAGTCCCTAGATATCTTATGACTGACGGTGGTTCACATTTTATTCATGGTGCTTTCCGTAAGATGCTTGCTAAGTATGATGTCAATCATAGAACAGCATCTCCTTATCATCCGCAGTCTAGTGGTCAAGTAGAGTTGAGCAATAGAGAGCTCAAATTAACTTTGCAAAAGACTGTGAATAGATCTAGAAAGAATTGGTCCAAAAAACTTGATGATGCATTATGGGCCTATAGAACTGCATACAAAAATCCTATGGGTATGTCTCCTTATAATATGGTTTACGGAAAAGCATGTCATTTACCTTTTGAACTTGAACATAAGGCGTATTGGGCTACTAAAGAGCTCAATTATGACTTCAAACTTGCCGGTGAGAAGAGGTTGTTTGATATTAGCTCACTTGATGAATGGAGAACCCAAGCCTATGAAAATGCCAAGATTTTCAAAGAAAAGGTCAAACGCTGGCATGATAAGAGGATACAAAAGCGTGAGTTTAACGTAGGAGATTATGTGTTATTATTCAACTCTCGTTTAAGATTTTTTGCAGGAAAACTTCTCTCAAAATGGGAAGGTCCCTACGTTATCGAGGAGGTCTATCGTTCTGGTGTTATAAAAATCAACAACTTCGAAGGCACAAATCCGAGGGTGGTAAATGGTCAAAAAATTAAACATTATATTTCATGTAATCCTATCAATGTTGAAACTAATATTATTGAAACCATAACCCCTGAGGAATACATAAGGGACACTTTCCAGAACGTTCCAGACTCCGAAAAGGCATAGGTATGTGGTACGGTAAGTAAGCCGACTCCAAAACAACTTTAATGGCATTTTTTCAGTTCTGGATTATTTAAGAATTTTAGGAAGAAAGAAGTAGTCCGAAAGGGAAACGAGGCCCACACGAGAGTGGAGGGCGCGCCCCCCTTATAGGGCGCGCCCCCCTATCTCGTGGGCACCTCGTGTGCTTCCCAGACTCCGTTTTCTTGTATGTTACGTATTTTGGTCGGTAAAAATTCATTATATATACTTCCGAAGGTTTTGACCACCGTATTACGCAGTTATCCTTTGTTTTCGTTTTGAGCTATTCTTGTTGTAGAATAAAGCAAGATGTCTTCTTAGGAGTCAGTTGGGGAGAGCCGGGTGTCTCACCCAACGCCAGGTCTAGAAGTAAATAGCGATGCCTACCACTTTGGGCCATCAACGGAGGATGAGATGGAGGCTGATTTGAAAAGAATAGATGCCATGGAGGAGGATCAACAAGTTACCTCTCGTCTCCGAGCAGAATTCACTATGGGGGAACTACCTAGCCTGGCTGTCCCTACTTCGGTCACTCCTTCCAACTCTAGATTTCTTTCTTATGAAAATATGAAAAAGAGTTTCACTTGTTCTCTAGAAGCTATGCAGCATCCTTGGGTGAAAGGAGCTTTGTCCGTTACGGGCAAGCTCCGTAAAGAAAATATGGACCTCAAACAACAAGTCAATAAGCTCGAGGAGGAGAACCATATCCTGAAGGGCATCATCGCCAAGAAGATCATAACACCAAGTGTGAAGAAGGAGAAATAATCACATGGGTCTGGGCACTCCCCTTGGCAACTGCCATGCTTGGGGGAGGTGCCCCCCTATCATATCGTCATCACACTCCTATCTTTACCATTTTATTTAGTTCGATCCTTTTAGTAGTATCCTGATCTAGTAGATTGAAGTTTTGATATCAAGTAGTTTTGAGTTTTGCATTGTGATCTCTTTTTGTACTCGAGTCAATGTTCTATCTATAATAAAGATTAGTGTTGAGTCAAGGGCTTTGCTTTGTCGCTATGATCTTGAGAAAGTAGAAAGCAGAAAACTGTCCATATTGATCTTATGGATAGTGATGACTTCACACATAGAAAGTATGAGGCATAAAAGTTGTTGAGAGTTGATGAATGTAGCCTTGGTCATCGTTGCAATTAATAGGAAGTGATAAGAAAAGAGGGGTTCACATATAAATATATTAACTTGCACATCTTTTATAATTGGGAGCACACATTAAGTATGACATACTAAAAGAGTTGATGTTGGACAAGGAAGACAACGTAATGGTTTATGTTTTCCGACATCTCAGTTAAAGTATATTGTCATTGACCTTCCAAATATGTTGAGCTTGCCTTTCCCCTCATGCTAGCCAAATTCCTTGCACCAAGTAGAGATACTACTTGTGCTTCCAAATATCCTTAAACCCAGTTTTGCCATGAGAGTCCATCATACCTACCTATGGATTGAGTAAAATCCCTCAAGTAAGTTGTCATCGGTGCAAGCAATAAAAATTGCTCTCTAAATATGTATGACTTATTAGTGCAGAGAAAATAAGCTTTGTACGAACTTGTTGTAGAAGTAATAAATGCGACGGACAGCATAATAAAGTTCCACATACAAGGGGCAATATAAAGTGGCGTTCTTTTGCATTAAGATTTCATGCATCAACCCTAAACGCGCATGACAACCTCAGCTTCCCTCTGCGAAGGGCCTATCTTTTAATTTATGTTTTTACTTTATGCTTGAGTCAAGGTGATCCTCACCTTTCCCTTTTTCATCTTTATCCTTCGGCAAGCTCTTCGTGTTTGAAAGATCAAGATATATATATATATCCAATTGGATGTAAGTTGGCATAGGCTATTATTGTTGACATCACCTAAAGGTGAATACGTTGCGAGGCAACACAATAAGCCCCTATCTTTCTCGATGGTCCGCTGAAACTCTATAACCACAAGTATTGCACGAGTGTTAGCAATTATAGAAGACTACATGATAGTTGTGTATGTGAGCTTGCTGAAAAGCTCTATTATTGACTCTTTCTGATGTTGCGATAAATTGCAATTGCTTCAATGACTGAGATTATAGTTTGTTAGTTCCCAATGTAGTTTTCGAACCATACTTGAGATTGTGAATTGCTTATTACTTGAGCATAGGAAATCATATGACAAAATCTATATATGTTGCTGTTATTAGAATGATCATGATGCCCTCATGTTCGTATTTTATTTTTATCGACACATCTATCTCTAAACATGTCGACATATTTTTCGATTTCGGCTTCCGCTTGAGGACAAGCGAGGTCTAAGCTTGGGGGAGTTGATACGTCCATTTTGCATCATGCTTTTATATCAATATAAATTGCATTATGGGATGTTATTACACATTATATCTCAATACTTATGGCTATTCTCTCTTATTTTATAAGGTTTACCATGAAGAGGGGGAATGCCGGCAGCTAGAATTCTGGATGGAAAAGGAGCAAACGTTGGAAACCTATTCTGCACAGCTCCAAAAGTCCTGAGACTCCACGAAACAACTTTTTGGATTCAATAAGAATTTATGAGCGAAAGAAATAGGCTAGGGGGCCCACACCCTGTCCAGGAGATAGGGGCGCCCCCCTATAGGGCATGCCCCTATCTCTTGGGCCCCCTGGTGGGCCCGGCGTCCATCTTCTGCTATATCATCACTTTTACCCTGGAAAAAATCGTGGGCAAGATTACGGGACGAAACTCCGCCGCCACGAGGCGGAACCTTGGCGGAATCAATCTAGGGCTCTCGCGGAGCTGTTCTGCCGGGGACACTTCCCTCTGGGAGGGGGAAATCATCGCCAACGTCATTACCAACAATCCTCTCATCGGGAGGGGGTCAATCTCCATCAACATCTTCACCAATACCATCTCCTCTCAAAACCCTAGTTCATCTCTTGTATCAAAACCACAAATTGGTACATGTGGGTTGCTAGTAGTGTTGATTACTCCTTGTAGTTGATGCTAATTGGTTTACCTGGTGGAAGATCATATGTTCAGATCCTTTATGCATATTATTACTCCTCTGATTATGAACATGAATGTGCTTTGTGAGTAGTTACGTTTGTTCCTGAGGACATGGGTGAAGTCTTGCTATTAGCAGTCATGTGAATTTGGCATTCGTTCGATATTTTGATGAGATGTTTGTTGTCTTTTCCTCTAGTGGTGTTATGTGAACGTCAACTACATGACACTTCACCATTATTTGGGCCTAGAGGAAGGCATGGGGAAGTAATAAGTAGATGATGGGTTGCTAGAGTGACAGAAGCTTAAACCCTAGTTTATGCGTTGCTTCGTTAGGGGCTGATATGGATCCATATGCTTAATGATGTGGTTAGGTTTACCTTAATACCTTCATTTTTAGTTGTGGATGCTTGCAATAGGGGTTAATCATAAGTGGGATGCTTTTCCAAGTTAGGGCAGTACCCAAGTACCGGTCCACCCACATATCAAATTATCAAAGTACGGAACGAGAATGATATGAACGTGATGAAAACTAGCTTGACGATAATTCCCAATGTGTCCTCGGGAACTCCTTAGAATTTGTCCAGGCTTATCCTTTACTACATAAAGGATTGGGCCACCTTGCTGCAGTTTGTTTACTTTATTTACTTGTTGCTTGTTACTATTTATCTTATCACAAAACTATCTATTACCTACAGTTTCAGTGCTTGCAGAGAAAACCTTACTGAAAACCACTTATCATTTCCTTCTGTTCCTCGTTGGGTTCGACACTCTTACTTATCGAAAGGACTACGATAGATCCCCTACACTTGTGGGTCATCAAGACTCTTTTCTGGGGCCGTTGCCGGGGAGTGTAGCGCTTTTGGTGAGTGGAACTTGGTAAGGAAACATTTATATAGTGTGCTGAAATTTTCTGTTACTTGTCACTATGGAAACTAATCCTTTGAGGGGCTTGTTTGGGGTATCTTCACCCCAACCAGAAGAGCAAAGAGTTGCTCCTCAACCTACTGAACTTTATGAAAATATTCACTTTGAGATTCCTTCTGGTATGATAGAAAAACTGCTAGCTAATCCATTTGCAGGAGACGGAACATTGCATCCCGATTTACACCTTATCTTTGTGGATGAAGTTTGTGGATTATTTAAGCTTGCAGGTATTCCCGACGATGTTGTCGAAAGGATGGTCTTCCCTTTATCTTTGAAGGGAGATGCGTTGACATGGTATAGGCTATGTGATGATACGAGATCTTGGAACTATAAGCGATTGAAGTTGGAATTTCACCAGAAGTTCTATCCTATGCATCTTGTTCATCGTGATCGTATTTACATATATCATTTCTGGCCTCGCGAAGGAGAAAGCATTGCTCAAGCTTGGTTGAGGCTTAAGTCAATTTTATATTCATGCCCCAACCATGAGCTCTCTCTGGAAATGATTATTCAGAATTTTTATGCTCAGCTTTCTCTTGATAATCGCAACCTGCTCGATACTTCCTGTGCTGGTTCTTATATGCTGAAGACTATTGATTTCAAATGGGACTTATTGGAAAGAATTAAACGTAACTCGGAAGATTTGGGTTCCGACGATGGTAAGGAGTCAGGTATGACACCTAAGTTCGATTTTGTTAAATCTTTTATGGATACCGATGCTTTTCGTGGATTTAGCGCTAAGTATGGACTTGACTCTGAGATAGTAGCTACTTTTTTGTGAAACTTTTGCTACTGACGTTGATCTCCCTAAAGAGAAGTGGTTTAAATATAATCCTCCTGTTGAAGTGAAAGTAGTTGCACCTATTACAGTCGAAGAAAAGACTATTACCTATTGTGATCCAATTGTTCCTACTGCTTATGTTGAAAAACTTCCTTTTCCTGTTAGGATAAAAGATAATGCTAAAGCTTCGACTGTTGTTCGTAACAGTAATACTAGGACTTATACACCTCCTGAGCAAATTAATGTTGAACCTGGTATTGCTATGATTAAAGATCTCTTGGATGAGGACTTATATGGGCATGTTATTTCCTTTTTGGGTGAGACTGCTAATATTGCTAGACCTGATACTAAGACACGTAGACCTGTTGTAGGCATGCCTGTTATTTCTGTTAAAATAGGAGATCATTGTTATCACATCTTATGTGATATGGGTGCTAGTGTTAGTGCGATACCTTATGATCTTTATAAAGAAATTATGCACGACATTGCACCCGTTGAATTAGAAGATATTGATGTCACGATAATTCCCAATGTGTCCTTGGGAGCTCGTTTACCATTATTAGAATTTGTCCAGGCTTATCCTTTGCTACATAAGGAATTGGGCCACCTTGCTGCACTTTGTTTACTTCATTTACTTGTTGCTCGTTACTATTTATGTTATCACAAAACTATCTATTACCTACAATTTCAGTGCTTGCAGAGAAAACCTTACTGAAAATCGCTTATCATTTCCTTCTGCTCCTCGTTGGGTTCAACACTCTTACTTATCGAAAGAACTACGATAGATCCCCTACACTTGTGGGTCATCAGTTGTCATTTGATGAACGGGATCACATCATTAGAGAATGATGTGATGGACAAGACCCATCCATTAGCTTAGCATAATGATCGTGTAGTTTTATTGCTATTGCTTTCTTCATGACTTATACATGTTCCTCCGACTATGAGATTATGCAACTCCCAAATACCGGAGGAGCACCTTGTGTTCTATCAAACGTCACAACATAACTGGGTGATTATAAAGATGCTCTACAGGTGTCTCCGAAGGTGCTTGTTGTGTTGGCATAGATCAAGATTAGAATTTGTCACTCCGTGTATCGAAGAGGTATCTCTAGGGTCTCTCGATAATGTTCATCACTATAAGCCTTGCAAGCAATGTGACTAATGAGTTAGTTATGGGATGATGCATTACAGAATGAGTAAAGATACTTGCCGGTAATGGGATTGAAATAGGTATGATGATACCGACGATCGAATCTCGGGCAAGTAACATACCGATGACAAAGGGAACAACGTATGTTGTTATGCGGTTTGACCGATAAAGATCTTCGTAGAATATGTAGGAGCCAATATGAGCGTCTAGGTTCCGCTATTGGTTATTGACCAGAGATGTGTCTCGGTCATGTCTACATAGTTCTCAAACCCGTAGGGTCCAGACGCTTAACGTTTGATGACGTTTGTATTATGAGTTATGTGTTTTGATGACCGAAGTTTGTTCGGAGTCCCGGATGAGATCACGGACGTTACGAGGAGTCTCAAAAAGGTCAAGACATAACGATTGATATATTGGACGATGTTATTCGGATACTGGATGAGTTCCGGGGGTTACCAGATAATTATCGGAGTGCCGGAGGGTTATCGGAACCCCCGGCGGAACTAATGGGACACCATGGGCCTTAGTGGGGACAGAGAAGGGCCACAAGGGGCTGGCCGCCCCCCTTGGATTCGAATTGGACTAGGGAAGAGGTGGCCTTGCCCCCCTTTCCTTCCCTTCCGCCTCTCCTTCCTTCTTCCCCCCTTCCACCGGGTTGAATCCTACTAGGACTTGGAGTCCTAGTAGGACTCCCTTCTCCTGGCGTGCCCTCAAGGGACGGTCGGCCTCCCCCTCCCTCCTTTATATACGGGGGCAGGGGGCACCCTAGAACACACTAGTTTCTCTTAACCATGTCGGTGCCCCCCTCCAAAGTTACACACCTCGATCATACCATCGTAGTGCTTAGGTGAAGCCCTGAGCCGGTAGCATCATCATCACCGTCGTGCTGATGGAACCCACCCTTGTCATCAACTGGATCAAGAGCATGAGGGACATCATCGAGCTGAATGTGTGATGAACGCGGAGGTGTCGTACGTTCGGTAGTTGGATCGGTTGGATTGCGAAGAAGTTCGACTACATCAACCGCGTTACTAAACGCTTCCGCTTTCGGTCTACGAGGGTATGTGGACACACTCTTCCCTCTCGTTTCTATGCATCTCCTAGATAGATCTTGTGTGATCGTAGGAATTTTTTTTGAAATTACTGCATTAACCAACAATTTTCACATAATTTCTTTTGATGGAGCAAGGTATAGTTGGTACTCCCGGATCTCCAAGTTTTTTAGGTACTCCATCTTCTAAAGTATAATTAGCAAGCATGGTGGAGATTTCAACTCCCGGTATTTTTCTCTTGTTGGTGATGATGTCTTTCATGTACTTTGCAAAGCGTTCAAATACCTCATCATCTTTCTTTTTAGTTGACTTGGGTGGAAAAGGCATAGGTTTTTGAACCCACGGTTCTCTTTCTTACCTGTGTTTTCTAGCAATGAAGTATCTTTTATCATATCGTGTATTCTTGGGTTGTGGGTTATCAAGATCAACAGCTAGTTCTATTTCAACATCATTATCTGGTTGCTTTTCATTGTTTGGTTGAGTATCTTCCTGAACATTAGCATTATGCCTTTCATTATCACTAGGTGAATGTTCATTACCAGATTGAGTTTCAGCATCAGAAATAGAAACATCATTATCGTTATCAGGAGGTTTTTCTATTTCAGGTTTACTAGAAGCATGCAAAGTCCTATCATTTTTCTTTTTCTTCTTCTTTTTATAAGGACTAGGTGTAGTTGTATTGTTCCTTTGTGAATCCTATTCAATTATTTTTGGGTGTCCCTCAGGATAAAGTGGTTCGTGAGTCAGTTTACCTCCTGTAGTTGAAACTCTAACAGCAAAGTCATGTATGTTGTTGTTCATTTCATCAAGCAATTCTCTTTGAGATTTAGCAACTTGTTCTAATTGAGTTTGTACCATAGAAGTATTCTTTCCCACACCTCTAACATCATTTGAGATTCTAAATAAAAAGTCACTCAAGCGAGCGATCATATCAGAATTGTATTCCAATTGTTTCATAACATTTGCATTGAAGTGATCTTGCTTTCTAATATAATTCTCAAACTCATAAAGGCATTGGCTAGGGTGCATATTATGAGGATTATCATTGTCATTGAATTTCATTAGAGACTTTACCTCTACCACCTTAGGCAGTGGTGGTGTATAAAGCCCATGTATTTCTTCAATAGGAGGTAACTTTTTGACTTCCTCAGCTGTAATACCCTTTACCTACATAGATTTCTTTGCCTCTTCACTACTAGGGAAAAGCCTAGCAGCAGCACGGGTTTTGGCCCTCTTAGTAGCGCGGGTACCGCCGCTACAGCTAACGATAGCATGGCGCTGTTGACCAGCCATCGCTACTGTGAAGAATAGCTGTAGCGCTTTTGGAAAAGGGCGCCATCGATATTATCTGCAGCATTGTTTAGCAGAAGCGCTACAGTACGTCGGCGCCATCGCTAAATTCCCCCTCGCTACTACTAGTTTTTAGTTTTTTCCCTGCATATTTGTTTTTATTTGTTTTGTATTTGAATAGGCTTTATACAATAATCTTTAGCATATCATCCACATACAAATGTAAACATAGCATATACATACAATTAGTCTCATCAAATCATGTCATCATCATAATCATCATCCAACACAAAGTGGTCTCTCGTCATCAATCTCAAAATAGCGATACAAGTCTCGATTACTTGCAAATACATCGTCATCCATCTAAACAATGATATACGTGAGAATAGCTATCACTTTGAGTACATGAGTTCGTATCCTCTCTCGCATTAGCGTGAACCTAAACTAAGCATCGTGGTCGCCGAAATCGAAAACCGGTACACTGGGCTCGACACTCCGCCACTTGTCGATATATACTCTGGCGTAGCACTTCTTCGCCATCTATGATCTATGCACCTGCATCGTCACATGAGTCGATGATATGCAACATATATTGTTGAGCAACAGAAAGAGACAGACTTGGCAAAAATAGAAACAACATATCGTAAGCATAAATAACAAAGTTCATCGTACCCAAAATGACCTAACTAGAGTGATTTTCGCTAGTCAAGGAGGAGGACGGTTTAATTACATCACAAATAAAGTTTCACCGTGCATAACTCAAAGTTTTGTCATCAAAGAAAGTATGGACTCAACGGACACATTGTTATATATCGACAATCACTTCATCATGTCGTGCCATCCATCCATGTCAGGGAGATAGTCATCGAGCTTAGTGAAAGGCTTCATGTCGAGACGTTGAGAGGCTATCCATGTTCGGACGTCTTCCCGCGACATTTGTCCTTCTGCATGGAACATCCCTGTTTTTCCGACGACCTCATTCATGATGATTTGGGCAAGTTCACGCTGGATGTTATAGAACTCAGCTCGAAGTCGATGATCCTCGATATCTCCTATGTCCTTTGCCCATTACAGAATATGGGCATCGCCAGATCTAGGTGCCATGTGAAGGTTCTCGTGATCCCGTCAGACTCCAAAGATGTGGTGTAGGACATAGAATCCATCATTAAGAGAATCGCTTGGTTGTTTGGATGCAGCGAAGTCGGTCTTATGGTGAAGGCGACCTGCCGCCCTTCTCTTCTTGTCCCTAACCTCTCCACCCCTTGCTTGGTAGTAAAACATAGCACTGTCGAGAACATCTTTGATGTGGGTGTAATCCTTTTTTTGAAAGTTCTTCGATGAGTCCAAGTAAAGAGCGTGGGAGAATCGGGGGTAGAGGATGATGAGGACGGCGCGCCCGCCGCTGCGCAAAATAAGTACACCTCAAATTAAATAGCCTCCACCGTGCAAATGAATAATTGAAATCGAAGGAAGGATAGCAGCACGGATGACTTACACGGGATGATAAGGCACGAGAATCGCCTCCTTGTCCTTATTGGCGAGCATGAAACTGACGATGTAATTCCTCGCGTATTCACGATGCTGTGCACAGACTCCCAAGAAGCCCTCGTGCATGTAGTACGGGTCAGCGACACAGATAAAACGTATCTGCTAAACCCCAATGATGTAGTTCATGTGCAAGGCATAAAGGCGGACAAACGTAAAATCCAGCTTCTTCACGTGAAACATGTCGAATATGTAATCGAATCGGAGGAAGAACTTATCCGCGGGAAGTCGCCGACGCATTTACATTTGCCGCGAACGTTAACCATGTAGAGTGGGTATCCCGGATCTTTCGAGGCGATGAGGCCTTTCTCTACCCGCAGACATCGTCATGAAGTCTCCTTAGATCGCCAAATCTGGCCCGTGCGCGCTGTTTCGTAGGATTGGTCGATCGATATGCCATTTATCCGCATCGGGATATCTACACGTCCTGAAGCCGAGGCTGTTGAGGCGGTTGGATCATAGAATCAGCTTTTTTGCCTTTCCTCGCTCTCTTCCTAGGCTTCTTTACCACCGGATGGTCGTCAATAACACGTTGAGACGGTAATTCAGGCACCGACTCATGATGCTCAAACCCTGAGGAGGCGCCAGTATAGACATACTATTCGGCGCCATCGTCATCCTCACCCTCATCCATGGTGACGTCATCAGCGACTAATGGAGCCACCTGCTTACCCCGTCCGCTATCACCCAACCCGATACCCGACGCTAATTGGATAGGTGGGGTGTTGATGTTCATACCTTGCTGAGGCTACGTGCTCGTGGGTGTGCTCCCGGCCGCCTCCAGACAAGCAGACTCTTTGGCCACAACAGGACCCACCCATTGCAACAATCACCAAGCCGCCGCGGGGTCTCGTCGTCATCCCCCACTAGTATTAGAGGAGGCAAATTCTCGTGGCCTGCTTGACATCGCCACGGAAACCTTGAAGACGCTCGGGGATCGACCGGCTGTGGAAGAATGGTTCTTCGGCTCCATTATCGCCCCTTCCCCACGCCCACCTTCTCATTCGCCGATGGTGTACAATATGGTGCACGGGTTTCGCTGGCCTGCAAAGAAAAGTCTGCGACGTGAGACATCCGAAAGGCAACGAAAACGGAGATTATACATTTATATTGAAGGGGCCGTGTGGCGATACCGTGAGGGCGCCGAGCTCAGCTAAAGAGGAGGCACCACCGAGCACGGCGGTCAAGGGAGCCGTGTGGGAGCAAAAGGGAGCGGTGAGGGAGCAGTGCTCCCAAGAAGTTAGCAAGGGAAAGTCCTCTGCATTTTTTCTGGATTTTGCCTTGTCCAAGTGTGAATGCCCGTCACCAAGGAAGTAGATATATCTGCAATCGCTTTTTTGCGGCAGCTACCGCTGCTATGCATCGCTCGAGATGATTTCTTCTCAACCGCAATCTCAACCTTCTTGTCGATGCTTTCTTGATTAACCTTCGCTTTTCCTTTTTCTCCTCCGTGGTCTCATGGTAGTACTTCTTCCACGTGGCGCCGTCTTCGACACCGTGCACGCGTCCATACAACGGTCGAGTATCCACCGGTTGTTGTTTCAATATGTTCAACGCCCGGTTGAATGGAGTGTCCCACTTGGGCCTCGCCAATGCCTCAGACGGCGAGTCGCTTTCAGCCGCAATCCGGTGCTGCTCTCTCTGCAAAAGGCACAAGGATCGTTTACAAATATGACTAACGTGTGCAGTCGAATTGATCAAAAACTAAAATTACCAGCAGTCTCATGAACTTCGTAATGACCGGTGTTGTCTCATAAACCTTCTTCACTGGGTCCCAACGGTGCCAGGCCCTCAGGACGTTACGCTCCGGCGGGACGGTGAAATCCGCCAAGGGGTCTGGGTCGCGTCCTCCTTGGCCCATTTGGACCTCTTTCCGCCGTAACCACGGCTTCCGAGGTGGTGGGTCCCAATGTTCCTCTTTTGAAGCCCCTTCATGTAATTAGACTTTTCTTTGGCAGCTTCGGTCTCGCAAGCCTCCTTGAATATTTGAAACTGCTCTTCCGTGATTGTCGGACTTTCCTTTACAATCTCGCAGTAGGGTTCCCCGTCGTTGATCTTTGCTTTCACTCGATTTTTCCAGGCGGCCAACGCGTTGCTAAACTTGGTCATGGCATGTTTGTTTATCTTCTTCATTGTCGGGTCCTTGTCTGGATCTTCATAATCCTTCTCATTCCGGCCCGGGAACAAGAATATATGGTGAAACTTCTTTAGGAGGGAGCTCCTCATATTTTCTATCTTCTTTAGATTCTCATCGTTGATGGTGGCGGTTGTCCGTATGATGCAGCCTATTTGATTGCCGTAGCACGCGCGCACTTCCTCGGGTGCCTTTGGCTCAAAATTGCCATTGTCCACCTCCGTGACCACCAGTCTAGTAGTCCTGAGTTTGTTAGGAACCCGTTGCCTCTTTGCTTTCGGTTCTACACCGGCTCCGCTCCCGAGGCAGCACCGGTCTCAGCGCCGGTCTCGATGCGGTCTCAATCTCAGCGCGGTCTCGAGCCTCAACACCGGTCTACGTGTCGGTCTTAGCACCGGTCTGCGTGTCGGTCTCGGCCCGATGCCACCGGTGGGCCCAAAGAACAACATCTGCTGATCGTCGGTAAGGCTAAAAATTAAATGCTCCGCCCGGTAGATGTCGCCACAATCACCGTAACCCTGTCCTTCATCATTGCTAGCCATGTTTCCTATGATTAAATCTAGTCAATTAATTCTAGACCTAATAAAATGAATAATGACATAAAAAAGGACTATTATTTTGCAGGAATGTTGACTCCTTCCTCAGTGCGGCAAATCCGGGCACTCGATATGTCCTAGTTTGTAGCACAAGTCATGCCGAAATTCACGGAAATTTCGCATGACCTTTGCTAAAAGTGGACAAATTGAGAACCTGAAATTTGTTGAATGAAATGAATCAACATTCCGCAAAACATAGGCCACTCATCATCATTCCCTGGAAACAACAAAGCCACTTGGGCACAATCGAACAACTTCAATGAAAAGATATAACATGACCACTTCAATGAAAAATAAAATTTGCCTAATTTCTTTTCCTTGAAAAATAGTGGTCTTTTGAAAAATCAAAAACCTTTGCCAATCTACTTAACCTAGCTTGTTAATCCAACGAACCTAATTAACCTACCTATTTAACCTAGTTAGTTAATCTAGTTTACCTAGATAATTAACCCTAATTAAACTAGTTAACGCAGCTAGTTCTCTGTCAAAGCCTCAAATAAATTTTTGCACTAATTAACCTGGATAATTAACCTAATTAAACTAGTTAACCTGACTAGTTCTCTGTCAAAGCCCTAACTAAGTTTTTGCACTAACCTAGATAATTAAGCTAATTAAACTAGTTAACCTAACTACTTCTCTGTCAATGCCCTAACTAATTTTTTGCCCTAACCTAGATAATTAACCTAATTAAACTGGCTAACCTATGCATGAGAGAGAGAGGAGGGGTGGGGGCTTAGAGATGATGGCTCCGGTGGTGGCGACGGAGGCAGTGGCGGCGAGGGAGGCAGGGACGCCTCTGGTGACGGCGAGGAAGGTGGCGTCGACGGCGGCTCCGGTGGCGTTGACGAGGCCACGCGGCTCCGTGGCGTTGGGGTCGGCTTCGGTGTCGTCGATGGCGCCTGGCTCTGTGGCGCTGACGTCGGGCGGCGAAGGTGGGCGACGGTGAATCGGGAGACGGCGCGCGAGGTGGGTTGAAGGATTTGGGGAGAAGTGGTGGCCGGGGAAACGGTTTTTGGTTAAGTCAACGTAGCGGTAGCGCTGCTTTTGCAAAACGCTATACCTCGAGATAGCTATAGCGGTTTCTGCAAAACGCGCTGCTGCTATAGCTATGTAAATTTCTTCCTTTCTTAATTTCCTTTTCTGTTTCTATAGCGGGGGTCTAGGACACGCGCTGTAGCTACGTTAGCTATAGCGCCTCTTACAAACAAACGCTGCTGCTATGCCTTCCTCCGATTTTTTGCTTTTTCGTTTATTTTGCTTTACATTTTATTTTTCCCTTTCTCCTTTTTCTATTTCTTTCATTTTCATTTACTTTTCTATTTGTTTTTCATCTTATTTTATTTGCGTTAGTAGTAGCGCTCTTCTGAGGAAACGCTACCGCTAATTATGCTCTAGCGGCGCGTTTCTTGAAGCCCGCCATCGCTATGCGTAGCCTAGCATTCTGCCAATGGGAATATTAGTAGTAGCGCTTTCTCGACCACAAGCGCTACTGCTAAGTTTGTATCTGTAGCGCGGTTTTTCTTAGATCGCTACTGCTATATATCACTAGCGCACTTTTTTGACCCGTGTTGTTGCTAAATTTCTGTGTATAAGGTTTTCCCTAGTAGTGCTTGCATATCTTTAGGACTGAGATATAATATACCCCTCTTCTTTGGAGTGAGTTTAGGCGGTGGTTCAAGAAGAGTCTAATCATCTTAATTTTTTAGTATGTTATTCAATAATTCTCAGCTTCCCCAATAGTTCGTTCCCTGAAAACACAACTAGCACAACTATCTAGGAAGTCCCTAGAAGCATAGGTTAGTCCATTATAGAAGATATCGAGTATTCCATTTTTCTTAAGAGGATGATTAGGCAAAGCATTAAGCAATTGGAGAAGCCTCCCCAAGCATGTGGGAGACTCTCTTCTTCAATTTGCACAAAGTTAAATATCTCCTACAAGGCAGCTTGTTTCTTATGAGCAGGAAAATATTTTTCAGAGAAGTAACAAATCATATCCTGGGGACTATGCACACAACCAGGAGCAAGAGTATTGTACCAAGCTTTATCATCACCCTTTAATGAGAACAGAAATAATTTGGGAATATATTAATAGCGAGTTTTCTCATCATGAGTAAAAAGGGTGGCTATGTCATTCAACTTAGTAAGATGTGCCACAACAGTTTCAGTTTACGAATCAGATTCAACCAAAGTAATTAACTCTGGGTCGACCGAAAATTCATAATCCTTATCATCAATAAAGATAGGTGAGGTAGCAAACTTAGGATCATATTGCATTCAGATATTTTTCTTTATACTTACATAATAATTTCTCTAGACCATCTCTATCCTTACAAGCAAGAATATCTCTAGTTGTCTCCTCATTCATAACATAACCTTCCGGTAGCATAGGCAATTCATATCTAGGAAGGCTAGTTCTAGCAGGTGTTTCAAGATTTTCAGTTTCAAGCTCATCATCAGATTCAATAATATCATGTTGTCTTACTCTAGCAATTTGTTCATCAAGAAATTCACCTAGAGGCATATTATCATCAAGCAAGGTACTAGCATCATCATACACATCATTCATAGCAGAAGTAGCATCATCAATAACTTGCAACATATCAGGATTGATAGCATGTGGTGGTGTTGCAAGTTTACTTATAACAGAAGGTGAATCTAAAGTAGAGCTAGATGGCAGGTCCTTACCTCCCCTCGTCTTAGAGGAAAAAATTAGTAGTCTTAGCACCTTTCAGATTCTTCATAGTAAATAATTGATAATAATCCCAAGTGACTCAACAAATATAGCTATTGCTCCCCAGCAACGGCGCTAGAAAAAGGTCCTAATAACCCACAAGTATAGGGGATCGCAACAGTTTTCGAGGCTAGAGTATTCAACCCAAATTTATAGATTCAACACAAGGGGAGCCAAAGAATATTTGTAAGTATTAGCAGCTGAGTTGTCAATTCTACCACACCCGGAGATTAATTATCTCTAGCAAAGTGATCAGTACCAAAGCAATGTGATAGTCTTGATAATAGTAGTAGTACCAATGGTAACGATAGCAGTAGTAACTTAGCAGAAACAATATAAAATAAATTCATAGGCATTGTATCGGTAATTTGTTGGATGACATTCATCATGTGACAGTCATAACCTAGGGCGATACAACACTAGCTCTAGTTCATAAATATAATGTAGGCATGTATTCCCTAAATAGTCATACGTGCTTATGGAAAGAACTTGCATGACATCTTTTGTCCTACCCTCCCGTGGCAGCGGGGTCCTATTGGAAACTAAGGGATATTAAGGCATCCTTTTAATAGAGAACTGGAACAAAGCATTAACACACGGTGAATACATGAACTCCTCAAACTACGATCATCACCGGGAGTGGTCCCGACTATTGTCATTGCGGGGTTGCCTGATTATAACTTGCAAGATTATCGGATCTAGAACATAGATATAATGGTGACAACATAAACGGTTCAGATATGAAATCATGGCACCCGGCCCAAAGTGACAAGCATTAAGCATGGCAAAGTCATAGAAACATCAATCTCAGAACATAGTGGATACTAGCACTAGTAGAAAACGGGCCAATGGTCCAGGCCGGCCCAGCCCAATGGGGGCATCGGACCCGGTTCGTGAGCCCCGGGGGCCGGCCGGGCCACGTGGGCCATTGGTCCCGGTTCTTCTGGACCTATTGGTCCCGGTTGGTGGGACGAACCGGGACCAATGGGCTCGCTCCTGGCCCAACACCATTGGTCCCGGTTGGTGGCTTGAACTGGGACCAAAGGATGCCCTTTAGTCCCGGTTTGTGCCAACAACCGGGACTAAAGGGTTGGTCCTCGTTGCGGCCAGAGTTTAGTCCCACCTCGCCAACCGAAGGGGGCTCAGACCAATTTATATGCCCCTCCCTCTCTGCCTTATTGAGCTCCTCTCAAAATGAAAATAGATGCCCTTATACAGGAAATTTAACCTAAATTCATACTGAATTTCTCTGAAGTTGGTAGAAATTTATTATGAATTTAGGTTGAATTTTCTCTATAAGCGCATCTATGCTCATTTCTGAGTAGTTTTTTATATAGTTTTTTTCTTTTTACTAAAGTTAATCACAACTATTTTTTCTTCTATTTATTTCTGAGTAGTTTTTTATAGGGATATTTAAATTCGTGCCCCTGGTTCCTTAGTTGTGCTCACTTTTCCCCACGCTCCGAACGTTTGCTCACTTTTCCCCCCTTCCTTAGCTGAAACTCTCACAAATGATCATAGCGGGCGTTTGCCGTCTTGAACGTCCATGGACCGTTAATTGCTGATGAGTGGGGCCGAGTGTTCATCTGACTGTTGCTTGCTGACGGGTGGGACCGCAAGGAGACACGTATTGGGCAGCTTGTCTGAATCTGAAACAGATCTAGACAGGCCGCACTGCACCGCGCCGCCCCGCCCCCTCCGCCGGTGTCGTGCCGCGTCCACCGATGTTGTTTCCTCCACCCTATGCCCTTTTCCATTCGTCGGCGACGTCGCGTCTCCGCCAGATATAGCCCACCTCCCCATCTGGGATTACATAGCGATGTTGAGTGAGGACGCCCGGAATGCAGTCGACCGTGGAGAGGATTGGGTCGAATCCGCGGCAGATAATTCATGGATTAAACCTGGGTAAGCATTGTTTCCTCTCGAATTGACGTTCTAAGTCATATTGTAGGCCGTATTTGACTTCTGTTTGCTTGAATCGTTCGAATTTGTGCTTGATTTTACCCCGCTAACTGAAGCCTTTGTTTCCTTCCCCCAACAAAATAGGATTGATCCCGCGCTGGCTTTACGGCTGGCGATTAGAATGGAAACTAGTGTGCTGCGTGGTACTAAACCGCATTTGATTTCATCATTTTTCTATCCCAAAGTGGTAGAAACCAACATATCTTTCAAAGATTTGCGAGCTGAGCTCTGAAACACCTATCCTCGGAGTGATGCCGATGTCGTTGAACTGAATTACTTCAGCAAAGGACGAGCAAAGATTTCTCCCACTAACTTGCGCACGATCATATGCCATTGCTTTTTGCTGGGATTGCTGGCTGCCAATTCGCAAACTCCAAATCGATGTGCTTCACCACGCCAGAACGGGCGAAGGGAAGGAGTTCGACATCATCCGTCTGCGCTAATAGCCAGCACCCGGCACTCCTTGTAGGTCGACACCAAGTAAAGCAAGTGGTTCGTGGAGCCACAACATGCTCGCCGCCAATTCTGGTTCCGATTCAGCCGCCGCTTCGTGTACCTTCTGCAGTTGGTGTAGAAGAAGATGCAAAACCTGACGAGGCAGTGCCTACAAATGATGATGAAGACGAGATGATGCTTCCTGAACTGGTCGATGTAGCCAGTCAGCAAGCAGTGGATGACGAATATATGGAGGAGCCCATCAGCCAAGCTAGGTTTGATGACACTAACGATGAAGAGAAGGTGGAGAACATGGACAACTTAATCGAGGATGAATACGATGGTGATGACATGCCAACAATTGAGTGGAACAGGGAAAAACCTGAGCTTACTGTAGGTACCATTTTCCAATCAATGGTGGAATGTCGGAATGCAGTGACAACATGGTGCATTATATCTGAAAACACCTATAAGATTAAAAGGAGTGAGCCAACAAGGTTCACAGTTTTTTGTCCATATCCTAGGTGTAGGTGGAAGTTGCATGCATCTCATATGAGAAAGAGCAAATATATTCAGGTAATCCAAGTTCAGTTAGTAATTTAGTTTCAGATCATTGAGTAAGGTTTCTTAACTGTTTTACCCTTTTATTTTGTTTCAGATAAAGAAAACGCACACAAGCACACCTGTCCACCGGAGGGGGGGGGAAGGCCAAACCAAGCTAGCAAAAACTAGGTGGGTGGCGATGCTATATTGATTGGCTGAGAGAAGAACCTGGACTTGGTCCAACAGCACTCCATGGGAAGCTTTTTGAGAAGTACAAGATAGAAATTCCTTACATGAGAATTTTCAATGCTAGGGAAAAGGCTCTTGATGAATTAATGGTCAATGGAATGACAGTTTTCAGCTGCTTTACACTTTCAAAGCTGAAGTGGAGATGGCAAGTCCAGGAATGTTGTAGAGATTGACAAGCATACAGCCCATTCAAAATAAAGGAAGTCATTTCGTATGAGTGCTTGTAAGGGCTTTTGTTTGTTTCAAGCTTGCTGGTAGGGGTTTCTAAATGGTTGCAGCCCTATTTGGTCAGAGATGCTACACATTTGACTGGAAGATGGAGAGGACAGCTAGTAGCAGCCTCAGTAGTTGATGGACACAACTGCTATTCCTGATTGCATTTGGTGTGGTGGAGGCAGAGTCTGAGGAAAGTTGGGTCTGGTTTCTGCAGAGTTCTTGCGACATTATAGGCACACCCCTGTGTTTAGCTATACACACAGATGCTTGCAAGGGTTTAGAGAGTGCAAGGAAATTGTATTCCCGGAGGGAGCATAGGGAATGTATGCGACACCTAGCGCATAATTTCAAAAAGAAGTTCAAAGGTAAAGTTTATGATGAGAACTTATGGCCAGCATCATACACATGCAGCAAAAGGAAGCATGAACACCATTTGAGAGTGTTGTATGCTCAAAATTCTCTTGTGAAGGAGTACATGGATGCACATCATGGCAAGGTGTGGTCAAGAAGCAAATTCAACGAAATCTGCAAAGTAGATTATGTGACCAATAACCTTGCAGAATGCTTCAATTCAAAGTTCAAGTCAGTGAAAGGGCTCTTGTTGTGGCAAACATTTGACAAGATGAGGCAAATGATCATGATAAAGATGGCTCTTTGCAAAAGAATTGCAGAAACACAATATGTTGGTCATCAAATGCTCCCATCACTGATTAAGGCATTGCACTTGAAGGCAAGAGGACTGGAGATGAAATGTATTCGATCTGGTACATATGAGGGAGAGGTTACCTATACTGACCCTAAAAATAGGGTATGGAGGTATCCTGTGAACCTAAGTACTAGAGAATGTAGTTGTAGGCAATGGCAGATCTGTGGGAAGCCATGCATACATGCCCTACATCTGATGACCGTTATCGGGGGTGCAGATGGTGAAGTTGATCAATATTGCTCTGAGTCTTTCTCTGTTGCCAAATTTATGGTTGCTTATGCTGACAATGTGCCTGCACTATTGGGGAAAGATCAATGGAAAATAGTAGATCCAGGGTTCAAACTCCATGCTCCTGTCATTACTAGACCACCAGGAAGACCAAGGAACCAGAGGGTTAGAGCAGGTGAGGAGGGTCGTCTACCAAAGAAGCGTGCTTGCAAAAAATGTGGAGTTCTGGGGCATATTGCTAGGCTTTGTACCAATGCAGTGGATGCATCATTTGGAGAGGAGGAAAGATGGACAGCAGCCAATCTGAGGATAATGCAGCAGAAATGGAGACCAAGATGCAATGGAGAATGCAGAAGAATTGAAGCAAAGGAGAATGCAGCAAGAAATGAAGCATCTTGGTATGTGTTTGCACCCTTTGTAGTATGCAGCTACCCTTTTGTTCTCTTTTTGCCTATGGCTTATAATTTTATTTACCACTCTAGGGAGAAAAGGCCAAGAGATGAAGAAGGTAAGATTTTGAAACCATGGCCTTTGATGGTTTTGAATCTATAAGAGAGGAAGAGGAGGGCGAATTATTCCAATTGTGCCTTTAAAGATTATCAACCCATAGATGACCGTCAAATGGTCGTCAAGTGCTCATGAAAGTGCAACTACTCCATCAAGACCTCCACGAGGAAAACCCCAAGTAAAGCCCAAGATCAAAAGGAACAAGAGTGTGAAAGAAAAGAGCATCTCAACTAGGGAAACACTACTAGGAAAAGGCTATACATTGATCTTAGCAGCGAGGGCTAAAACCTCGCTATCGCTATTTACTAGCAGCGCAGGTTTTAAACCTCGCTATTACTAAGTTGATAGCAGCAAGACGGGTTTGTAACCTCGCTACTACTAAGCGGTCTGCACTGCGCCCCGGATATGCCATAGTAGTAGCGAGGGCTTTAACCTCGCCGCTAAGTTCATAGCAAGGGCACGGGTTTTAACCTCGCTACTACTAACCCGCGATCTCGCTATCAACTTAGTAGTAGCGAGGGTTAAAAACGCGCCATCGCTAATCGTCTCATTATAGTAGTAGCGCTGGTCCGCCTATTGGCAAAGTCTACCCCCGTGGACCGCCTTTTCAGTTTAAAAAAAATAAAAGAAAATGATAAAATGTCAAAAAATAAAAGAAAATAAGTTTCCCATGTGATATGTGGTCTAGTTGTTGGGAAAATTTACAAATATGAATTTCGACTTTATTTGCAAAATCTCTCCGAAATTTGTAAAATGGCCATAACTTTTGCATACGAACTCGGATGAAAAAGTTTTTATATGAAAAGCATCTACTCGAAAAGTTACATCCAAATTTAACCGGTAACCCCTGCTAAACGTTTTCAAAATCCTCAAAAGCCTAACAGAAAAAAAGTTACGGGACTTTTAACATCTCGAGGCAAAAAATTCAAAAAATTATTATTTTTAATTTTTGTTAAATCTGGTCAAACTATGGTCAAACTAATTATTCAAGAATATTAGTGTTAATAAATAATTATTTTAGTTTTTTTGAATTTTGGTCAAATCTGGTCAAACTATGGTCAAATCTGGTCAAACTGTGGTCAAACTATGGTCAAATCTGGTCAAACTAACTATTCAAGAAATATTAGTGTTACTAATTTTTTAGAACAATAGTTTCAAACTCAAACAGTGAAATGTGTGACTTCATGCTCAAGCTAAATTCCTGAGGTTAATAGGATTGACATCTCACTATTGTCGAAAACAACAAGTGCGATTTGGAAACGAGGAGAATAGAACCCGGAAGTTAAGCGTGCTCAGCCGGAGTAGTGAGAGGATGGGTGACCGTGACGGGAAGTTAGATGATTTGGAATGATGAGGGTGATTAGAGATTAAATTGAGCAGCGATTAGGGGTGATTAGAGATTTGAGTTAAAATAATTCGTAAATTTGAAAATTTCAAAAAATCAAAAATTTTTTTTCCGAAAAAATTCAAAAAAATCCGAGATTACAGATTAGTAGTAGCGCTGGTTTAAACCCGCTATCATGCTATACGTTAGTCTGAAGCGCTGGTGGCACCCGCCATCGCTATAAGTTAGTCAGAAGCGCTTATTAGTAGCGCGGGTACCCGCGCTGCTGATAGGCCTAAAACCCGCGCTGCTGATAGGCCTAAAACCCGCGCTGCTGCTAGGCTTTTCCCTAGTAGTGAAACCAGGAGCAAGACGGTGAAGCCAGCTGCAAACACAAGGAGCAAGTCGAAAATTTGAATTAAGTTGTTGGGAAATGTTTGTGTTGTCAATTTGAGGGCGAGTGGATCGCTTAAAACTTGGTAGATTTGTATTAAGATGTTGGCATCGTAAAACTTGGTAGATTTGAGCTACTGTGAAAACTTATCAGTTGTAATAATGTTGCTTCTACTTTGGTTTCTTATTTGAGTCAGAATTCAAATTTCCATCAAAATTTGAATTTAAATCAATATTTGAATTTGGGCCAAAATTTGGATGCGAATCAAAGTTGAAGTTGAACATTGGAGGTTCATTGCTCTGTGCGGTGTATTTGATCTATCATTTGAAGTCCAATATTCGTAGGTGAACAGTCCAAATGAGAAATGTGCTAGAAACGAGCTCGAAAGCTAGGGTAAACAACCCTATTTGAAATCAAGTTTTTTTTGACCTTGCCTAAATGAGGCATATATATTTTTATTGACACTTGTTCCATATATATAGGGTAAAAACGAAGTCTCACTATTTAATGATTAATATTCATATTACTACTTTTTTTTGAAAAAATATGCTTTTATTTCAAAACCGTCAAATAACACATTTTAGATATGAAAATGAAAAAGTAAGTTCAGATCCTTCTTACTCACTCCAAAATGAACCTTTGGAGATTTTTCTGATTTTTTTTAATTACTTTGAATTTTTTTTTCAAACCCTAAACCCTCTCTCCCTATTCTACGAACTCTGAAAATGTTCATAGGTGATAGCTCATTTGTGTGAAGACTTTTTTCATGAAGATGACCTACACCAAGTTTATATTTTTTTTCTCATAACCTTGTCACATATGACGGCTATGTGCGCAAGAATTACAACATTTTGATTTTTTTTTGAATTTTTTAAAAATATTTGAACTTGATTTCGACAGATCACTTCAAAAAATGATTTTTCGAGAAAACCCCCCTATACTGAGTTTATATTTTTTTATGGTAACTAGGTCTCATAAACGGACGAACTACATTTGTTTTATATTTTTGCGATTTTTTCTAATTTAGTTATGGCCATTTTAAATCTGGCCAAACCCTAATAACCCCGTTGACTCGCTCATAACCCCGCAGAAATGCTCCAAACCCTAGCGTCGAACGTGCGCCGTCGGATCCTACCAAGCGTCAAACACCACCCGTCAGATGTGGGGCAGGCATGCGCGATCCGCGTGATGCATCATGATTGGCTACTGCACTGTCCTTCTCGGGTTTTTTACGATCTGCCCCACTTTACATATGAAATTGTACTTTTCGCACATGACCACCACATGTCAAGTTAACAGCTTGGTTCAAATATTCAAACCGCAAAATACAATGTGGCAAATCGTCAATATAGCTTCCCTTCTCCTCTTGTCCATCCGATGACAAAGGCATCGAGCGATCGAGCAATTCCTCCGCTTTCTTTCCCCATCTTCTCGCTCTTCTTCCTCTCGAGCAACTCCTCTGCTTTCTTCCTCTCGGCGATATGTCGACCTCCTCATCAGCCCCGCTCCACGTGGCTGCAGTATGGTCCAAAGGTCGATGACTCGATGCATCGACCGCCCACGGACTACGCCAATCGGGCGGTTGACTTCAAGGAGGAGAAGAATGGGAACTTTGGGCGAAGTTCGCAAATGCGAGAGCAAGCCGAGGGGCAGGTTAGATCTGAGTTTTCATCGCATCCTTTATCTCAAATTTCTCAAAAATCTCACGACGGATTTAGGTTACATGATTTCGTTTTCAGATCGTGAAGAAATGCCACCATTTCGAGTGGATGGATGATTACATCCAAAGGCTTCAAGGGTCGGGCTTGCTGTATTCGAGGGGGAATGCAATCCGAGAGTCCAATATGCCCCATGACAGTGCTGCTCTGGCAGCAGCAGCGCATCCGGAATACCCGACTACGTTTGAACTGAAGACGAAATTGAAGAAGATGAATAAGAACTTCAAGTAGTTTATTGAGCTGAAGAAGCAATCCAATCTGATAGCTTTAGGAATACTTGCTCTAGGAATTTTTTACTTGATGGCCATCTCTTGTTAGAGATGTTTGTCTACTGTTGTTGCCACTGTTTAGCAATCCAAGTCTGTTTATCTCAAATGCAACTCTGTTTAGTGCAACTGTCGATCTCTGAATGTATGCACTTTATTGTTCGGGCCGACACTTTCGCCGCGCGTAAATCAACTACCGCCAAAGATAGGATTATTTTGTTAGCTAATAACCTCGAGTGTTGGATCATACCCTAGCTCGTCCGATGACAAAGAAGTAGTACTTGAGCAGCACAAGGGATATACATCAAGTTCATCTCTTCTCTCTCGCACTTGCCAAACTTTTGTCCTCGAGTTCGCCAGTTCGTCTAAAAAAAACCTATTTTGCGGGCCCAAAGAGAGAGCCCAGAAACAAGCAATGTTTCTTTTTTTGTTTAGGAAGGATTGCTTTGTTCTTTCTTGTTTCTAATTGCTTGTTTCATTAATTTGATTGCCCAATCTCTTCTATCTCATTGAGGAATTTCTTTGGCTTTCCTTTATGGGTCCCTTCATTTTTTAGAATCAAAGTATTTGTAAACCGCAGTATTATTATGCTTAGTGAACCAATACTTTATGATTAGAAAAAGAGGTCTAACCCTCTTTTTTATATACTTCAAACATAGTGTAGTTAAAACTACACTTTTGACTAAAGCCAAATATCTCAAAGTATTTGATACTTCAATATTTCTGAAAACCAAAGTATTCTTTGAAGGGAGCCCTTCTTTGAATACCTAGAAAATACAGAGCTCTCAAACTAAAGCCGTGTACAAATGTACAGTATGTTCTTATTTTTAGAAGGCATCTATAAACACATCATTTTTAGTTTGTTTGGTTAATTTTTCCCATGCCAATTAGACGTGTCTAAACTCGAGACAAACAAAATACAAACATAACAAAGCATTAATATAACACACATAACTTAACTTATATAGGGTTGCTAGGGCAACATAAGTTCTTACATAGACACCGATAGATAATACCTAATAATTAACCTTACATACATAGGGTAGCTAGCTCGGGCAACACACACACCAAACTCACAGTACATAGTAGATAGATAGGGTATCTTGGGCAACACCGCCATATCTTCACCGTCGTCTTCACCTTAACCGCCGGCTTCACCGTCTTCGTCGCCGCCGGCTTTAGTACTCCTCCTCCTCAAGGCCGTTGTCTCCGACGTAGTACCGGAGGTTGTGCATGCGGTTGCGAGCGGGGAAGACGCTTTCGAAGTCGGTGAAGACGTTATAGGCCGTGAATGCGATGAACTCGCACCCACACCAATACACCTTGCCGAGCAGGTAGTAGGCATCGAACCTGTTGGTGAAGTGGACGACGAGCCCTACCACTGGAGCGTTGGCGTGGGGACGCTGCTCCACGAGGTTGAACATGGGCGGCGAGCCCACCGGGAGGTGGTGGAAGCCCGCACGGAGGAACCCCCGTGCAAGCTCAGTGCTTCCCCTCCAGCGGGAGAACGCCCACACGCGGAGGGATTCCTCGACGACGACGTTGGCGGGTTACCGCCATTCCGACACGATGGGTGGCACTTGGAACGTCGGCCCGTTGTACTCCATCTTGCTCGCTTCGCTGAGTGGAACGGCTTTGGCTTTTGGGGGAAGAAGAGAAGTTGGAGGCGCAGATGAATCTGTAGAAGAAGAGGCAATGAAGGGCAGTTTAAATAGCCGGGGGAGACGAAGTGGGTACACGCGCAACCGGCGTAGATCGTGACTTAGTCCGTGCGTGAACCGATGCGGTCATCAATTTGTGAACGTGAATCGATGCGAGCGTGCTTTGCGTGCTCTGCGTTGGCGGCTGCTTGCCTCCCCCTTCTGCGTGCTCTGCGTTGACGGCTGCCTGCCTCCCATTCACGAAGGTGGCGGCAGCTCGCGGCGTGAACCGATGCTCGACATATGGACGCTGCCGCGTGCGTGCAGCCTGCCCTTCGCCATCGGCACGTATGCCTGCGACGCGTGAAACGACGCTGCGGAGCGACTAAATCCACCGGCAACCGTGCGGCACGGATCGATGCGTGCGTGTCGGCGTGCATGCATGCAATTAGGTCTAGGTCACTAGATGCGTGCGTGGCGCTGTTCGCATGCATAGCAGGCTACATCGATGCCAAAGCCGGGCATGCATAGCAGGCTGCATCCATCCATAGCAGGCTTTTTTAATTGGGCTCCCTTTTTAATTTATTACCAACAAACTAACGGGCCAGTCCTATGAACACAAACACGGCCCAACCAGCGAAGCCACAGCCACAGTCAACAGAGTCCAACGTGGCCCCACAAGTCAGTTAATGGCCAAGACGGCAAACGTCTGTTATGAACATTTGTGAGAGTTTCAACTAAGGGAATGGGGAAAAGTGAGCAAAAGTTTGAAGCGTGGAGAAAACTGAGCACAACTAAGGAATTAGGGGCATAGATGGAATAAGCCCTTTTTTATATAGTATATTTATTTTCTGCTATATTTATTTTTTTCCTTTTATTTCTGAGTTGTAATAAGTCATTAAAAATAAGCATATATGCTCACTTTTTAGTAAATTTAATCACAAATATTTTTTCTTCTATTTATTTTTTCTTTTTATTTCTGAGTTGTAATAAGTCATTAAAAAATTAGCATCTATGCTCATTTTTTTAGTAAAGTTAATCAAAACTATTTTTTCTTCTATTTATTTCTCGAGTGGTTTTTATATAGTTTTTTCTTTTCTTCTACATTTAATTTTTTCTTTTTATTTTTGAGTTGTAATAAGTCATTACAAAATAAGCATCTATGCTCATTTTTTTAGTAAAGTTAATCAAAATTATTTTTTCTTCTATTTATTTCTCGAGTGGTTTTTATATAGTTTTTTTTTCTTTCCTGCTACATTTATTCTTTTCTTTTTATTTCGAGTTGTATTAAGTCATTAAAAATAAGCATCTATGCTCATTTTTTAGTAAAGTTAATCAAAACTATGTTTTCTTCTATTTATTTCGAGTGGTTTTTATATATTTTTTTCTTTTCTGCTACAGTTATATTTTTATTTTTATTTCTGAGTTGTAATAAGTCATTAAAAAATAAGCATCTATGCTCTTTTTTTAGTAAAGTTAATCAAAATTATTTTTTCTTCTATTTATTTCTAAGTGGCTTTTTATATAGTTTTTTTCTTTTCTGCTACATTTATTTTTTTCTTTTTATTTCTGAGTTGTAATAAGTCATTAAAAATAAAAAAAGAGGCGCAATGCTCATTAATTTGCTTCAAGCCTTTCGAATAATGTCAATCGTGACCGCACATAGCTCGCGTCTACCGTATTCCTTAAGGCTTGAAGCTAACCAACATGCAGAGCATTGAGCCTCTTCACATCGCTCTCGCACTCGGGGCTTATAAACAACAAGGAGTGCCTCTCGCTTGCAGGTGGGACTAAAAACAGCTGCAGGAAGAATCAACAAAAAACAGCTGCAGAAAATAAAAAGTAGTTAGTCGGGTCCATTGGTACGGTTGGTGGCACCAACCGGTACCAATCGTTACTTTTTGGTCCCGGTTAGTGGAACCAACCGACCAATGCCACTTTTAGTCGGTTGAGCCACCAACCGACCAAAGATTCGCTTCGCCTTTGGGCTGCTGAAAGAGGTTATTGGTCCCGATTGGTGGCTCCAACCGGTCTAAAGGGCATTAGTCCCGTTGGTTTCACGAACCGACCAAAGCCTTTGCTATATATACAGACTTAGCGACTTCGATCTCTTCTCCTCCACTCCGTCGCCGCTCTCCCCGCCGCCACCTTGCCGCCGCCGCCCGCCCGCCACGCCCGACGCCGTTGCTGCCTCACCGCCTCGCCACCTTACCACACCACCATACCATCGCCATCGCTCGCCTCAGCCTCCCACCTCGCCGTCGTCGCCTCGCCCATCGCCTTTATCGACGCCGCCGCCTGCCACGCCGCCGCGCTCGCGCCATCGCCGCCCTGCTCAAGACTGACGCTGTCAGCTGTCATTGTCACGCCGCCGTGAGCATTTTTTAATTTTTGTTAGATTTTTTGTAGTTCATAGATTTTTTTAGGTTAGATGTGTAGTAATTTAGATATGTAGTTCATCGATTTTTTTTGTTAGATTAGATTTTTTTTGTTAGATGAGATGTGTAGTAATTAATTTGTTCATATTATGTTAGATTTTTTGTTAGATTAGATTTTTGTTAGATTTAATGTGTAGTAATTAATTTGTTCATATTATGTTAGATTTTTTTTTCTGTTAATAGATTTTTTGGTGATATTATTATTGAATATGCATGTTTGGTGATATTATTGTTAATAGATTTTTTTGGTGATATTTAGATTGTGTAATTAATTTTGTTCATAGAATTTTAATGATTTTTTTGTTCATAGTATTTAGAGAAAGGAAAAAAATAAGAAGTAGTTTATATATAGTTGAACTAGCTAGTTGATTTAATAAACTAATTCATTTTACTATATATAGAAGTAGTTTGTTTTTAGTTTGTACTACTTATTTATTTATAGTAAGTGCTTAGTAGTTGAACTAGATAGTTGATTTAATTAATAAAACTACTTATTTTAACTATATATAGAAGTAGCTCCCGCATCGACGTCGGCCATGCCTATCCCGCATCCTCGTTGTCGTCGACTCGGTGGTGGAGGCCTGCTTGATCAGGGCCATGTTCGGGACTGGGCTCCGGGGGACGTAGGTTGGTGAGGAGGCAGCCCGTTATTGACCCGATCCTTGTTTGGTGGCGGTCGCAGGGGCTGTGGATTTGGTGAGGCATCCGGACACCGCGGAGGTGGTACGCCACCGTGTCGTGCGAGGAGGACAAGCACGTCTGCCGCTACATGGTTGCATTGAGGGCAGGTTCGACAATACCGCAGTACTCGTGGATCTCACCGAGCTATGATCCTGTGATGGTTCCTTATCTTTGGGTGTCCACCGCCTGCCGATACCCGTCAAAAGTGCTACGGTTCTAGTTGTATTAGTGATAATATTCGACGATGTACGGACACCAAGAGATGATGTATGTTTGCTTATAATTATTGAATGCATGCTAATTTGAATACTATACTTTATTTTATGATTTGGTTTTGCTTATTTTATGATTTGGTTTTGCTTATTGAATGCTCATATTGGATAAGTTCTCCTTCATCCCGTGTGCTAGACAATTTGGTATAATAATGCCTTCGAAAATGAAAGGAGGAGCAACGTACATCGATCATCGATAGTCAACCCGTGATTAATAATAATGATCTAGTTTAATATTTGAATTATGAACAGGCCGGAAATGTCGTACTCATCGGACGCATTTAAAACCGCCTGGGAGCGCGACTGGTGCCACGACGACCGAGGTATCTGCGACAGGTTCATTGAGCTGGACGAAGATCAGCGCTTCAGCATTAAGCTCGAGGAGACCTGCGATGTTCATACGGTACGCAACCGCGACAATAGTTTTTTTGTAATTAAGCACGACTTCAAGTATTTTAACGTGTATTTTTTATTTTTTTCCAATTCGACTAGCTTATCCCATGCTTTGCAAGACGCTATGTCTTGGAGAGGATGGGTTTTGAAGACCATGAAAGTTTCGAAACCAAAAAAATTATCCTAACTACCCATCATGGTGTGGATTTTCAAGTAAAGCTGTACAATGCTCAGAGTGTAACCCATTTTGGATGCAAAAATTGGGAAGCACTTTGCAAGACGTATGGTCTTGATGAGGGTATGCTTGTCACCATGGATCTTGGTGATCCTACAATCGAGCAAGAGAGACCTTCGATTTGGGTCCTTGTGGATACACCTCCAATTCTTCCCCCATGTGAGCTTAACATAGTTATTAAGTAATTTATATTGTTTATTTCAAAATATATAGTTGACAACTTATCTCCATTGACAGCTTATTTTCATTCTTCAAAGAATGTGCGGAAGATGGTAGATGTAACCTACTACAATCAAGGTCTCAATTAACTTATCAGAGAAAAATCATCCGGTCGCATTTTGTACTGATCTTGAGAATTACAATATCTACAATCAAACTCCTCAACATTATGGTCAATACGCGCCACTAGTGCACGTGTTGAACTATGATAACTACCATGGAGATACCCTGGTAAGATTATTTTTTACTATTACAACATCCGTGCATATTTTTGCACACTTCTAAAACTAGTACATCATTGCAAACTACGAAGTTATTACTATGTTTTTCAACAGATAATGCCGAATGATTGTGTGCCTCATCTGATGTATACGCATGGTAGCCTTCATGTTTTGAACGTACAACCGGGTCGTCCGACGAATCTCAACTATCCATACCGGGTTTCTATAAGAAGTGGAGACATTACAATCAAATAATGGAAAAAATGTATGGACAGTCGTAAGGAGCTTCTTGGAAGCAAAAAGCAGCGAAGGGCAAGAATTGGAGACAGGATGATCTCCATTCTTCATAACGGACAGTCAGGGGCTATATTGTTTTATGCTATTTTACGTGTTTAGGTCCTACCTGATACTGATGATCATGTGCTAAGAACAATTATGTGGGGTTGGGTTCGATGACTATGAGGATGATGATCGTATGACTTATTATTAATAACGAGTAGAAGTTGTATGATGATGCATGATATTAGTAGGACTTGTTATTATAAATATATGATGATGTATGATGGGAGCATGCATGAGCATGTTATATCAGCGGGTGAAATGAACATAGCAGCAGCGTTGATAAACCAAGGACGAAGATATAAGAGAGGACACTTCTCTCTATTAGCTAGCTAATAACAACCTAAAAATAACCCACAAAACCCCTAAAGCAGCCACTTTTCTAAAAAAACAGGGACTTTTGGTCCCGGTTGGTGCCACCAACCGGGACCAAAGGCCACCCTGACTGGGCTCGACGGACCGGCCACGTGGAGGCACATCTGCCCCGGTTCGTGTTTGAACCGGGACTAATGCACTAGTAGAAAAGGGGGCAATGGTCCAGGCCGGTCCAGCCCATTAGTCCCGGTTCAATCCAGAACCGGGACCAATGGGGGCATCGGACCCGGTTCATGAGCCCCGGGCCGGCGGGCCACGGGGCCATTGGTCCCGATTCGTCTGACCTTTGGTCCCGTTGGTGGGATGAACCGACCAATGGGCCTCGCCTCGCCCACCACCATTGGTACTGGTTCGTGGCTCGAATCGGGACCAAAGGCAAACCTTTAGTCCCGGTTCATGCGACCAACCGACCAATGGTGGTGTTTATATATACCCCTCACAAGAGCAGAGCACACCGCCTGCTTTTTTCGCCGAGGGGAGAGGGCTTGGTGGTGCTCTAGCTCACCTCATATGCACACAAGGTGTTCATGGAATGCCCGAGCCACACTACTTAAGGTTTCTCCTCTCAAGCTCGACCGCCAAGCTCCATTTTCCTCCATATTTGTCTAGGTTTAGCGGTCCGTCACGCCTGGCCCCTGCCTTCAACGCCGCCGATCACCCGCACCGATCTCATCGCTGCACCACCATGGTGAGCCTCTTGTTCTTATCTTCTTTCCGAAAGGAAAAATATTCTTATTTGTATGTTTAGATAGATATATACTTGTATAATTTTCTTACTTTTATTATTGCATCTTATATAGTGCGATGGTTTTGGTATCCGCCTCGCCGGCCCTCGGCCCCGCCTATGATTCGGATGTGGTATACATTATCTTTTCATAACTATTGGTTCATTTATTGTTTATGACAATTATGCCGACCAACGTGACATAGATTTTATTCATCTAGGAGGTTGTTGAACCGAAATTCCAACCGACCCTATTGTCGAGAGGTTAAATTTAGTTGAAGAAGAAAACAATTTGTTAAAGGAAAAATTAGAAAAATTGAGGAGGAGAAGATGATATTGGAGTTGCATGTTGCGGATGTCGCCGATGATCACAAGATCAAGATGGATGCAATGCGCTTGAAGATTAGAAAGATTAGAAAATATGCCATTCATACCGAGGCTTGGTATCATTATGCCGTTGGATCAGTTGTTACATTGGTTGCAATTATGATCGATTTGTTTTCGCATTGAAATGTTTTACATAGTTTCAAAGTATGGTTTAATTAATTTAGATGCTATGCAGAGCTTTATGTTGTTAGATGAGAACTATGTATGTACTTTGGTTTTAATGTGATGATGAACTTCTATTAATTTGGTCACTTAATTAATTATCTATTCATGATGTTCTCTAATGATTTTTGACACACTTAATTATATATAATGCACACAGATGAGCCGGCAATGGATGTACGGTTCAAGACACACCTCCGAGTACATTAAGGGCTTGCATAATTTTCTCAAGTGGCTGAGGCAAACAAGGTAATGGTTTTATGTGTTGTCCATGCCCTATATGTGGGAATACGAAGTCTTACTCGACCGAAAATCCTCCACACCCACCGCTTTACAAGGGTTTCATGCCACACTATAATGTTTGGACGAGGCACGGAGAAATAGGGGTTATGATGGAAGACGGTGAAGAAGAAGAGTACGGTGACAACTATGTGCCCCTAAATACGGTGATGCTCCGTAAGATCAAGAGGAACCGCATAATGTGCACGATGATGCTGCAACGGGCGAAGCTGCTGAAGATCAAGAGGAACCGACGATGTGCCCGATGATGATGATCTCCGCCGGTCATTGTCGATGCAAGGACGCAATGCGAAAGACAAAAGGAGAAGCTGAAGTTCGATCGCATGCTAGAGGACCACAAAAAGGGTTGTACCCCAATTGCGAAGATGGCAACACAAAGCTCGGTACCGCATCGAATTGCTGTAGTGGAAGGCAGAGAATGTCAGTGCTCGATAAAGGATTTGAGAAGCTACTTAAAATATTGAAGAAGAAGCTTCCAAAGGATAACGAATTGCCCGACAAGACATACGCAGCAAAGAAGGTCGATGCCCTCTAGGATTGAGGTGCGAAGATACATGCATGCCCTAATGATCGTGATCTCTACATGGTGCGCATAAGGATCTGAACGCATGCCCGGTATGCGGTGCATTACGGTATAAGATCGACGAGATGACCTCGGTGATGTTGACGGCGAGCCCCTAGGAAGAGGGTTCTGCGAAGGTGATGTGGTATGCTCCTATAATACCACGGTTGAAACATATGTTCGTAAACGGAGAGCATGCCAAGTTGATGCGATGGCACGTTGAGGACCGTAAGAAAGACGGAAGTTGAGAGCACCACGACGGGTCGCAGTGGAGAAAAATCGAGAGAAAGTACTGGGATGAGTTTGCAAGTGAGCCTAGGAATGTATGGTTTGCTTTAAGCGCGGATGGCATTAATCCTTTCGGGAGCAGAGCAGCAATCACAAAGACTGCCCGTGACTCTTTGTATGTATAACCTTCCTCCTTGATGTGCATGAAGCGGAAGTTCATTATGATGCCGCTTCATCCAAGGCCCTAAGCAACCCGGCAATGACATTGATGTGTACCTAAGGCCATTAGTTTAAGAACTTTTACAGCTGTGGAATGGAAATGGTGTACGACGTGGATGAGCACAAACAGGAGGAATTTAACCTAAAGGCGTTGCTGTTCGTGACCATCAATGATTGGCCCGCCTCAATAACCTTTCGTGACGCATAAACAAGGGATACCACGATGCACGCACTGCTTACTTGACACCGATAGTATATACCGCAAGCTGTAGGAAGAATGTGTACCGGCCATCGCCGATTTCTTCCGACCAACCATCAATGTCGAAAGAAAGGCAAGCATTTCAAAGGCGAGGCAGATCACCGGAAGAAGCCCGCCATGCGCATCGGTGATCACGCATTTGCTATGGTCAATGATTTACACGTAATCTTCGGAAAGGGTCCCGCGGACTAGCTGTTCCGAGTGACGCTGAGGGACACGCACCCATGTGGAAGAAGAAATCTATATTTTGGGACCTACCCTACTAGAAAGACCTAGAGGTCCGCTCTTCGATCGACGTGATGCATGTGACGAAGAACCTTTGCGTGAACTCTGCTAGGCTTCTTGGGCGGTATGGGAAGACAAAAGATACAATGAGGCACGAGAGGACCTGCAATGTTTGCACGAAAAGACGGCATGCCTCCAAAGCAAGATGAAGGTCCCGCCACTATGCTTTACCAAAGAAGAGAAGGAAATCTTCTTTGAATGCCTCGCTTAGTATGAAGGTCCCGACCGGCTTCTCGTCGAATATAAAAGGAATAATAAATATGGCAGAGAAAAAGTTTCGAACCTAAAGTCTCATGATCGCCACGTGATTATGACGCAATCGCTTCGTTGCATTGAGGGGCTTCACCGAAAACGTCCGATTTAGCCATTGTGAAGCTATGTGCATTCCTCAATGCAATATCTCGTAAGGTGATCGATCCGAAACCATACCAAGGCTAAGTAGTGATGTGGTGCAATGTCTTGTCGGGCTTCGAGCTGGTGTTCCCACCATCCTTCTTCAATATCATGACGACGCTCTAGTTCATCTAGTTGACGAGATTGTCATTCTGGGCCCCAGATTTCTACACAATATGTACCCCTTTGAGAGGTTCATGGAGTCCTAAAGAAATATGTCCAGAATCGCATAGGCCGTAAGGAAGCATCTCCATGGGCCATCAAACGAGGATGTCATCGGGTTTTGTGTTGACTTCATTCCTGGCCTTAAGAAGATAGGTCTCCCTAAATCGCGGTATGAGGGGAGACTGACCGAAAAGGCATGCTTGGAAAGGACTCAATAATATGCAGGACGGATATTCTTGGTCTCAAGCCCACTTCACGCTTCTACGTAACTTTACCTTGGTGACCCCATATGTCGATGAACACAAGAACAACAAGGCTTCAAACACCCTGAGCAAAGGCGACGATCGGATTACATGTGAACACATCAGACTTTCAGCAGCTTGGTTGGAAGCACGACGAGGTGACAAGACTGCTTGTGATGAGCTGTACTTGTTATCCAGGGACCATCTTTGACTGTATTGATTTGGAAAGGATACGAGATAAATGGGAATACATTTTACACGATCGACCAAGATCAAAAGAGCACCAACCAAAACAGCAGGTCCGCTTTGATGCAACAACCGAGAGGGAAAGGACACATATTATGGTTACATAGTGGACATATGGGAACTTGACTACGGATATGATTTTAAGGTCCCTTTGTTTAAGTGCAAATTTGTCAACTGTCAGAGGCGGGTGCAGTAGACCCACAAGAAGGAATGACAACAAGGATCTGAAAAATCTTGGGTACACCGACGAACCGCTCGTCCTAGCCAATGATGTGGCACAAGTTATCTATGTGAAGGACATGTCCAAGAGACCGAGAAAGAGAAAAGATAAGGAAGCAAATACATCATACGATGAGCCAAAGCGCCACATAGTTCTTTTCGTGCAAAAGGGACATCGTGGGAGTGGAGGACAAGATGACATGTCTCAAGATTATGAAAAGTTTCGTGAAATTCCTCCTTTAAAGTCAAGGCTGACCCAAAGATCCCGATAAACGATGAAGATTATCCATGGTTACGGCAAGAATAAGCAAATGACACAAGCGAAGAAAAAGTGAAGATTTTCTCCCGCAACTACTATGATGATATATACCATGCCAACTTTGTAACTGACGAGTATGATACCATTGTTCGTTTTGTACATGCACATGCTATGTGTGGGTCAATTTATGATACCATGCCAACTTTCAACTTTTTTAGAGTTCATTTGAAATGCTTTAATGTCTTATGGTTTGGCCCTCGTAATAATTAAAAATAGCAACAATAAGTATTTTGTTGTTAGTACAAACAAAATAAAATAAATAAAGCAAGAAAGAAAACAAAAAAAAAGTGTTTTCAAATTTGAAAAGTAATGGCACTAACAGAAAGTTTACAATTTACCTAAAACTAGAAGCAAAAAGAATTAAAAAATAAAGCAAAAACAAAAGAAAATAAATAATGCAGAAAACAAAACAAAAACAACAATAAGTATTTTGTTGTAAGTAGAAACAAAATAAAATAAATAAAGCAAGAAAGAAAACAAAAAAGTGTTTTCAAATTTGAAAAGTAATTGCACTAAAAGAAAGTTTATAATTTTCCTAAAACGAAAAGCAAAAAGAATTAAAAAATAAAGCAAAAAACAAAAGAAAATAAATAATGCAGAAAACAAAACAAAATAACAACAATAAGTATTTTGTTGTAAGTAGAAACAAAATAAAATAAATAAAGCAAGAAAGAAAACAAAAAAGTGTTTTCAAATTTGAAAAGTAATGGCACTAACAGAAAGTTTATAATTTTCCTAAAACTAGAAGCAAAAATAATTAAAAATAAAGCAAAAAACAAAAGAAAATAAATAATGCAGAAAACAAAACAAAAAAACAACAATAAGTATTTTGTTGTAAGTAGAAACAAAATAAAATAAATAAAGCAAGAAAAAAAAGTGCCACCTACTGGGCCCCCACAGCCTGAATACGACTTGAATCCCTAATTTGGGCCAGGATTCAGGCCCGCAGAAGGCCCAAAAGGCCCATCAGGCAAAGCAGTAGCAAGTAGGCCCATAAGCCTGCAGTCGGAAGGAGTTCAAGACGGGAGCGGCAGTGGGGCTTATAAACCACTCCCATCAGGCAAAGCAGTAGCAAGTAGGCCCATAAGCCTGCAGTAGGAAGGAGTTCAAGACGGGAGCGGCAGTGGGGCTTATAAACCACTGCGCTCCCCTCTCAACTAGCGAGGTGGGACTAAACTTTGGCCCCGGCGCGGCAGCGCAGGTTTGGTCCCGTTGGTGGCACCAACCGACTAAAGGGAGATTGGTCCCGGTTGGTGCCACCAACCGAGACCAAAGGTCGCAGCTTCCCGCCTTTGGGCTGCCGAAAAGAGGTTTTGGTCCCGTTGGTGGCTCCAACCGACTAGCAGATAGTCCCGGTTGGTGCCACCAACCGACCAATGCTCCTTGTATATAAGTAGCACTTCGCAGCTTTTGCGCTTCATCGCCACCAGCCGCTTCGACGACGCCGAACACATCGACGCCGCCAGCTGCCCAAACACCGCCGCCGCCGCCGCCGCCGCCGCCACGCCTCGCCGTTGCCGCTGCCCTCCCCGAGCCTCAGCTTCGTCGCCGCCGCCAGTTCGCCACATCGCCGCCTTCACCCGCCACAAGGCCCGTCGCCATCGCCGCCGCCTCGCCCACACCACATTGTGAGCCCACGCCGCACCGGCTCTATTTTTTCTTTTCATTTTTTTTTTTTTTTGTTCAATGTATATATATATATATATATATGTGTATGTATATATGTGGCTATATATATATATGCTCTGTTTTTTTTCATTTTTATTAGTTTAGTTTTTTGTTTATATATATATTTATATATATATATATATATATATAATGTATATGTGTATGTATGTGGCTATGTGTATGTAATGTTTAAAATTGTTCAGATTATGTTTTTGTTGATATATGTATTTATTGTTCATATGTGTATTAATGTTTTCATATATGCAAAAGATAGATTTTTAGAAAAGTTCGGTTTTTTTTCTGTTCATCGATTTTTTTGTTGATATTAATTATTGTAGAATATGCAAATGTTTGTATATTCATATGAACAATGCATTAGGCAAAACCTTTGTTTTTTTCGAAATTTTCTATTTGAACATTTTTTTTAAAACAAGCAATACTAAAAGAATGAGAGGAAAAAGTAAAATAAGAAGAGGAAGAAAGGAGAGAAAGAGGAGAGGAAGAAGAGGAGAAATAAATAAGAAGAGGAAAAAAGAAGAAAAAGAAGAGGAGAAGAAGAAAGGAATAGAGGAGAAAGGAGAATAGAATTTCTCCTTTCTCCTCTATTCCTTTCTTCTTCTCCTCTTTTTTGTCTTCTTTTACTTCTTCTTCTTCTTCCTTCTTCCTTCTTCCTCTTTTCTTCCTTTTCCTTAATTATTTTCCTTTCTCGAGGGAGAAGAAGAAAAAGAAGAGGAGAAGAAGAAAGAAAGGAAAGGAGGAAGAAGAAACTTCAACACGAGGGGGTGGTACCGATACCCCCTCCCCGATAACATTATTTTCCCATGTATATGTATGTCGCGTCGTTGTCGATATAACCCCTCTAGATACAACTGCAGCACCCCTCGCCCTCTCGCCGACCAAAACTCTCGAGGACACCCAAACCCTAGAGAGAAAACGATGTTGCAGGTCTCCCACGCATTCTCCCGCCGGCCTCCTACCCGACAAATTAACTCTCTCGAGGCCACCCAAATTTATCAAGTTAAAAGAGCGTTATCGCCGAGGCCATCCCGAACCCTTGAAGCTTTGTGTCGAGGCGACCCCAAACCCTAGAGAAGCAGCGCCGAGGCCACTAACATGATTCCTTATTGTGATTAGCTAGCTAGTTCTACGCTTGCCACTATGTACCATGTTTGAATAATAATTGACATGTTGTCAATATTTGCGAAGCTATGGAGCACTCCCGAGACGAAGAAACAGGTTTATGTTGGGGAAATAATCGCAAATGGAAGTGATGATGTTAAGGCCATTTCTCATCGACACCGCTGGTCGATGGATGAAGAAGAGGGCTATGATTATGATGGCTTCACCCATTAATGCCGGTACAAGAGGAGGACTATGTTCATGATGGCTCCGTGACACAATGGAGGTACAAGACGAAGGAGACCGTGTTGAGCCAAGTCACCGAACCGAGTCCGCCAGGTATATATATATTAGTTAAGCCCGTACGACAAGTTAATTGATGCATCCATTGTTTTGGTATATGTACACATATTAAGTAATCGTCGCCTTTCTTCCTTATAATTTCTATCCTCCGGATCGAGCACAACTTCGTAAGGAGACGAGGCCCAAGAAAAGTTGAGCTCGGATGAAAAGTTTGAGATCATAGAAATCGCGCCCGACGGCGAACCGATTGAACCCATCCGAACAAAGAAGGCATTTTCTCGCGGTCAAGGGGTTCTTGTTAGGGACAGATCCCGATCAAGATCCAAAGAATGGTATAAGCTCGCTAAGGATGAAGACGTTGAGGTGTCTTATGTCAATGATATGCGAAAGAAGATCTTTGGAATGAGCTGAAGGCAAATTTCACCCTACCGCCAGAGGAGGATCCGGAGAAGCCGCTTATAGAGCAATTAATCAAGTCTTGTGCTCTTAAGAAGATGGCTGGCCTAATGAGGAGGTGGAGGAAAGAGCTGAACCAGTTTGTTAAGAAAAAGAGACACCAGAATTCATCGGCAAATATGAGAAGATCAAAGATCATCGCCCGCATTTGTGGCCCACAAGACATCGAAAAGAGTAAGAAGATGTCGGAGACAAACAAGAAAAATGCTGCGAAGAAGAAGCTTCACCATCGCACGGGTCGTGGCTACCTCAAAGCCCGCCTAAGTGGTGCAAGGCTGAGCATGATCTCGCTTGAAAAAGGGATCGAACCAGAGACAATGCGCTGCTGCACCGCTGCGGACTTGGTTCTTCGGGCTGGCGGAACCTTGGACCTCGTAATAGGCGATGTCGATGGGACGGACGAGCAATCGCAAACACCACCAAGAAACTTCGACACTATATCGATGCAGCAGCAGCGAGGGACGCTCTTCCAAACAGGAGAAGGACAAGCTCACAATGGCCCTTGGGAATCCCGAGCACCCTCGGACGGACACGAGGCACGCCAGCTCCCTTCCGTGGAAGGTTGGTTTTCCGGACGCAGGGGTTACCAAACTCACGAGAGGAGGAAGAAACTGAGCAGACCAAATGCAGCGCTGCTTGGAAGGGTAATGGGGCTAGAGGATCGAGAAGAGGAACGAGAAGCGCAGATCGCAACAAACGACATGCCAAGCTTCCCCGGTTACCCCGCCATCTTAGCGGAGAAGCAGCGTTGCTTCCACCGAGCTGCTTCAGCCGGAGCATGTCTTGACGGCTCCGCCAGCTATCCCGTGGATGGTATCACGAGTCTCAAAATTGCCACATTATGGCGCGATGCATGAATTTGAAGGTCAAGGCTGTTGGCCAAGTTTATCCTAGTGGACCCGCACAACTTATCACCGCCACCGATTCCGTATGATTTGCTAAGGTGATGGTTGATGAAGTAACGGAGGGATTTGAGGACCTCGGCTTGAGCACCCTACCGTGAAGGGGAGACTAGGCTGGGTTCTGCTCTAAAGACTCCATGCCTATGGCGGAAGGAGCTCATCTACCTTCCGAATCGGACGCCTCCGCCTCCTCCTCCTCCTTCAGCGAGTTAGGCACTCCGCCTCCTCCACCGCCTCCTCCCATGAGTGACGATCAGGCACGATGGCGGCACTCCGCCTCCTTCTCCGGCGCGTGGCGGCACTCCGCCTCCTCCTTCTCCACCTCGCCAAAGGGCGGAAGAGACCCGCCACGCCTGGCTGCTCCGGACGTGTCATAGTCCTTCTCCTCCGCCTTGTAAGCAAGCACGAAGAAGACAGACGCCAGAGCCGCCTCCGTCTGCTCCGGCGCCTAGCAGCACAAGAAGAGAGAGGCACACAGATACGGTCCACCTCTAAAGCCTCTAGAGAAGTTACTGCACGAGAGGATCGAGGAGGAAACCGATACGATCGTGCGTGCACCCACGTGAAGGAGTTCTTTGAAGGGGTGAAAGCAAAGATACATCCACCTCCGGAGGAGAAGGTAGATCCGTGAAAGCAAAGCGCACTCTCGATGCCCCGAGGAAACCACCAAAGTCTCCGCCGAGAACCAACTATGAGCGATTATCGAATGTACATATCTCCAAGCCAAGCGGTCGGGAACTACTGCGCTGATAAAGGTCAAAAGAACAATGAGCAAAGGGGGAAAAATTGCCCAGCTCGGCGAACAAGCACAGCAATCGTGCCCCCGCTCAATGTGTCTAATCCTCCGGATGGTGGCGGTTATGGCAATCTTGAAGATTACCCGCCTAACGATGCACTTCCCGATTTCATGGAGGTGGACTTATTCAGATATTGAGTACGGAAGCCTCTCGTCAAAGATGAAAAGTCTCGACAACAATGATGCTAAGATTCCATAGTTGGTACATGAAAACCTTCAGAGAGTCCGAGGGGACGAACACTTTGTATCTGAAAATTAAAGAGGAGCACGACCTCGCTTCAAATGATCTGTTGTCTATTCCATTTGAGGAGTTCTTCGAGTTCTTCAATCAAAAGGCCCTCGATAAATTAATGGTCTTTTGCTACTGCTCGTAAGTACTATTTCGCCATTACTCAGATATATAGCTCGGCTCTTTCATTGCATGTATTTATAATTAGTTATCCTCAATATATTATGCAGATTGAAGATCGCCGAGTGCAAAAAAATGAAATCTATGATATTGGGTTCATTAACACAAATATCATAGATGTTTTTCTGGTTGAAAAGCACGCCAAGAGGCCGAGGACAACTTTCTACAATCATTGATCAAAAATCAAAACAAAGATACCATACTCTTTCCTTACCACGGCCCGTGAGTGTTACTCGCTGTGTGCATATTCGGTTTTCCTTATTACTCGAGTGAGGTTAATGTAATTGATGAGTTATGCATGCGCAGGTACCACTATATTCTTCTCGAGATTAAGCTTGAGCAAGGACTAGTAACCGCCTTAGACTCTGACGGAAAGATCCCAAACCTATGCGGAGATGACCGAAATGCTCAGAAGTAAGTTCAATCGATCATTATCGCACCATATCGGCAACTTTTTGTTCATTTCCTGATATCTCAAGTAATAATAATTATTTTCTTTGTCTTGCAGGGTTTGGAAATAGTTCACCGCACAAGCTCGGGGACTGCCAAGGAGCTGCGATATACATACCCGAAAGTAAGTACTCATCATGCCAATCTCCGCTGATTCTATAGCTATACTTTCATCAATGCCATTTATATAATGCTTCATTATCAGTTTGATTGACCTCTATTTCTCGTAAAGTGCTTGTGGCAGGAGGAAGGAATGATTATCGTGGATACTACGTGCGAGTTCATCCACAACGCGAAATTGAAAAACAAGCGGGCTACTCTAGAAGACAATATGAAGTGCGAAGCAATAATATTCACAATTTCATTTTATTACACCATCATTTCTGTTGAGTTTCATTCATATATATGTATTAATTAACCCCTTCTTCAAATTAATTAGACGTGGCAGATGCGGATGAACTCCTACCACCAGATCGCATGAAAGCAATTCAAGAGGAATTGGCGGATTCTTTCTTGAACACGCCATCAAGAAAGCCGAGAATACCATGTGGAACTTCAATTCAAATGCTAGTGGTTTGTAATTAAGAGATCTTATATAGATTGTACATGTATGTAGCCAGAAAACTTTTTGTTCGACCAATCTCTCGGAGAAGGAGAGGTCGATCGATCACTTCTCTCGGATGCATGACTTAACTTCAGATCAATGGTTCTCTCGATCACTTATGTATATATATCACGAAGCGCCGAGCAAGCACGGACATAAGAGAGGACACTTCTCTCTATTAATTAGCTAGCTAACACAATATACTAAACACCTAAATTAACCCCCAAAACCCCACAACCCCCTCCTTTCAAAAACAAAAAACAAAAACCCCAGCCATCGAATGCAGACACGTGATGCCTTTTGGTCCCGGTTGAGCCACCAACCGGGACCAAAGGCCCCGACCGGGCTCGGCGCACAGGCCACGTGGAGGCACATTGGTCCCGGTTCGTGTTTGAACCGACTAATGGGTTGAGGTATTAGTAACGACCCATTAGTCCCGGTTCCCGAACCGGGACTAAAGGCCCTTACGAACCGGGACTAATGGGTGGTTTTCTACTAGTGATGGGTGGAGGCATTAGTAACGACCCATTAGTCCCGGTTCATGAACCGGGACTAAAGGCCCTTACGAACCGGGACTAATAGGTGTTTTTCTACTAGTGTAGGGATCAAGCCCTAACATAACCAACTAGATTACATGATGAATCTCATCCAACTTCTCACCGACCAGCGAGCCTACGAAGAAATTACTCACTCCCGGTGGGGAGCATCATGGAATTGGCGATGGATAAGGGTTGGTGCTACGAAGATCAAAGATCCCCCTCTCCGGAGCTCCAAACGAACTCCAGATCTAGCCTCCCGATGAAGAAAAGGAGGTGATGGCGGCTCCCTCTCGTGGAACGCACTAATTCTTTCTCCCTGATTTTTTTCTGGAAAAATGTGATTTTATAGCATAGGTTTCTGTGGTTCATGGGCCACCAGGTGGGGACAACCCACTTGGGCACACCTGGAGGGGGGCGCCCTGGTGGGTTGTGCCCACCCAAGTGCCCCCCTCCAGTGGTTCTTGGGTCCAGAAATTCTCTTTATTGATATAAAAAATCCTCGCAAAGTTTCGTTCCATGCCGAGAACGTATATTTCTGCACAAAAACAACACCATGGTAGTTCTCGCTGAAAACAGCGCCACCGGGGTTAGTTTAATTCAAATCATGCAAATTAGAGTCCAAAACAAGAGGAAAAGTGTTAGGAAAAGTAGATACGTTGGAGACGTATCAAGACTGATGGTACGTGGGCACAAATTTATCACAATAAATATTTACACTCTAAAACTCTGGCCCAGGTTACCGTACGACCTAATAACTCGTCATTCTGGAAGGGGCTAATGAGGATAAAAGATACCTTCTTTCTCAGAGCAAAATTCGTTGTTGGTAGTTGTACAAAAACAAGATTTTGGGAGGACACGTGGTTAGGGGAGACGCCGCTAGCCTTAAAGTGTCCCACCTTGTATAACATTACGCAATGTAAGGACGATTATGTGGCTTCACTAATACAAGGCGGTCCCGTTAAATATCCAGTTCACGAGGTCCTTAGTCGGGGAGCGTTGGAATTTCTAGCTTCACCTTGTGCGGAGATTGATGGATGTTCAACTCTCTGACCAGCCTGATTCTTTTCAGTGGAAGTTAACTGGAAGTGGGGTACTTACAGTCAAATCTTTGTACTTGGTGATGCGGTCACGTATTACAGGTAGGGTCAAGGACCCATCATCTAGGACCCACAGGGGGCCCATCACCTTCATAGGTAGGTCTCTAGACCATGTCAGCATTCGGATGATACATCAGGAGGATCACTTGTACGGCCCCGCAACATTTGGACAACGGCACGTCACTCGACAGACGAACTACCACTCGGACGTACAGGACAAGAAGACGTCGTGGGATCTGCAACGGTCATAAGTCCTCCACTAAATAGAGTTATAGCTACCGCACTGTGAATCGCTGTAGTATAGGCTCATTACCCTAGTAATCGCCTCATTCAATGGCATTAATTACCTGGCGCCATGGGAGACATGGGCTGCAGCAAGACTCTATATAAGTCGCACCCCTCTCCATAGCCCTTCTGATGATGCGTGAGTAGTTTACCACAGACCTACGGGTCCATAGTTAGTAGCTAGATGGCTTCTTCTCTCTATTTGATCTCCAATACAATGTTCTCCTTGATGTTCTTGGAGTTCTATCCGATGTAATGACTTTTTGTCGTGTGTTTATTGGGATCCGATGAATTGTGAGTTTATGATCAGATATATCCATGAATATTATTTGAGTTTTCTCTGAACTCTTTTATGCATGATTACTATAGCTTTGTATTTCTCTCCAATCTATTTATTTGGTTTGACCAACTAGATTGATTTTTCTTGGAATGAGAGAGGTGCTTTGTAATGGATTCGATCTTGCGGTGCTCAATCCCAAAGGATGTATGGGACATGTCACGATTGTACCGCTTCTATTAAGGGTAAAAAGACGGGTTTATTCATACGTGATTTTATCTTGTCTACATCATGTCATCTTGCTTAATGAGTTACTCCTTCTTTATGAACTTCATACTCTAGATGCATGCAGGAGTCGGTGTACTTGTCTTGGACATGATGCCTATATATTATCATTGCCTTGGATATCGTCATAATTATTTGCTTTTCTATCAGTTGCCTAACAGTAATTTGTTTACCCACCATATGCTATTTTCAAGAGAGAAGCCTCTAGTGAAAACTATGGCCCATGGGTCTATATTTTATCATATATTAAAACCCAAAATACCTTGCTGCTTTTTTATTTTATTTTATTCATTTTGTATTTTTGTTTCATCGATCTATCAAACACCATACAATTTAATCTTGCTCATAGTCACAAGGGATTGACAACCTCTTGTTCACTTTGGTTGCAAGGATTTGTTGTTTGTGTGCGGGTGCTGCTAACGAGGTGTTGCTTGGTTCTCCTACTAGATAGATAACTTGGTTATTTACTAAGGAAAATACTTATCTCTCATCAGACTCCATCATCCACTCCTCTTCGGGGAAATCCCAACGCAGTTCACAAGTAGCACCCTCTAAAGCCTTTCTCTGGGGATGAGCTCCTCAAGTTCTTCCTAAAACAAAAAACAAAACTTTTTTACCATAGGGAAAACTTTGTTTTAACCACTCCTAAAGAGGGAAAACTAATTCTAACAAATATGTACAATTGACTATAAAATTCACAATAAATTGACATGTACGTTTCAACAACCTAGAGTTCACACAAATGCATTACATGTGTTTATTATTATAGTGTTTAAATGAACAAATCCGTTTTGAATTTGACACTCAAGGTTATACTATACAATAGTTAATATTTTAATATTGTGTGTTCTCAAGGTTAAATTTTATTATTTATTTTATTCTAATTTTGCGTAAACATTTTAATATACTTTTAAATAGATATGATACAATCTTTATCATGATTTGTTTTTAATGTAAACTTTACTTTATGGGAATTTTTTTATGGTCCATAGGATCTACGACATGGTTCTAAAAAAGGTCTACATAGAGATGTCATGCACTTATTTCATTTAGTTCGCACTATATAAAGATCTATGCATAGTGCAATTGATTCCTTATATTTGAGGGCATTAAAGAAAGATTTGTGTCGATATTCAACCAATTTTGTATGATTCAATTGACACATAGTAGAGGAATATTTTACACATTATAGGCATACATATCTTATGGTTTAATGGCATTAAAGAAATATTTTAGAACACACTAAAAAGATTTGGGCCATTATTAATAAAATATATGTTGTAATTAAATGCTCATTTATACGAAAAATATGCATACCCCTCTATATGACCCTTTGGCTCTATATATAGCCCTCGGTGCACATGGTCATATTCGTCTTTCACAAATCAATATGTTTAGGCTTACTCTACTTCGAAGCGCGATTGCTCTATGTTTCTTCAGCCATGCACTTCAAACTAGAGGTGTTCGGTTGTTCCAGACTATTCAAGAGGTAACACTATTTTGTATTATTTATATAACTATTGCAAGTTGTGTATTGAACTGGAGCCAGTATTCTCTTTAGAGTCATAAGTTTAATTATGGTGTGTTAGCGATATAGAGATTTGGGTTTATGGATAATCAAGGGAGCGAGGGTGTGGGTTAATTTGTAAAGAACTTAGATTAACCATGCACATCCAAGGCATCGTTAGTAGATCTGATGTTAGGAAAATTGTTTTATTGTACCCGATAGCTAGCTATTGTGGAATCCATTCACCACTTTTGGACTTTGACCCATTGCGATCTGATAGTTCTATAGCGCACTAAGAATGCTATTAATGACCCTTGTTGTCAACATCTCTTGTTTTGGTTAGTATGAAGAGTTGCATCAATTTTGTCAACGTGTATCGCAATGTGACACCATACTAGTTTCTTCAAGTTACATTAGTGCACTACTTTGTTGGGCTTTGTCAGCGGGATGGATTAGTGGGTTCATTTTCCCCCACCACATTTTCTATTTTTCATATACGTACTTATTTATCATTTCAACCACATCAAATCCTTGTATTGAAATTATCAAGACACTATGTTAGAGTACACTGTTGAAGTGAGTTAGTGTCCTTATTAATTAGTGTCATCACAACAAATTTTTAATCTATCAAGTTGGAATTAAATTCCAGTTCTTGCTTTTGCAGAAGATGCTTTGGATAAGTTATTTCCTTATTAACATACACTTTCATTATTACTTATAGGGAAATGATTCACTAGCACAAGACTTTTTCCATGGTTCAGCCAAAAAAATTCTGACAAGTTTCAAGTCAAACTCCATTGAAGCACAAACTTCTGGACAAGGTTCTAGTTCATGGCATGAAGCATATGTGAGTTGACCTTTCTTTTCTTCACTATTTTTACCTTATTATTTTATCTAGGATTATCCAATTGTAAACTTTGAGGTGGAATAAATTTTCTATATCATTGCTTGATGTTAATAAACACTTGTATTTCAGTAAGACTTTGCAAAAAGATTATACATCTAAGTACGTGTTGATAAAAGGAAGTACAATGTATTGAATACTATGTATAACTTTGTCGCCATTTGCCCATTTTCTTTCAAATATGTCATATAGAAGACTTCACTGAATCTGTGTGTACACTTCTATGTAAACATTCTAGTGCACCTTTGATTTTTCAAGAACCTGGTTGTGATGTTTACATAATAATATGCTAATCTTCATCGCTTTTAAGGAGATGTCACGAATTGACCTTATTAACACACATCTTGCGCCTTTAGAGAAATATTATTTCAGATGTTAGTGTGCTAATGAGTAAATTAGCTAGCCTAATTGTGCCAAAACCTCATGTAATAACTTCCAAGCTATTCCATTGCTTGTACTATTATCTTTAGGTTCCTTCATTCACATATTTTAATACATAACCAAATGGTGTTAAATTGTAGACTGTTTTGTAAGCCGCTTCTTGTTTCCAACAAAGTGTCGCCTGCTTTGAATGGTTTTGGTCTAAGATGTATGCAGTTCTACAATGCACCTGCTTCTCTGGTGTTGTCTTGATTATCTGAGTCCTTTAATATTGCAGTTCGCATCACACATGGCATCTTCTAGAGGTCCTGATGACAACTACTATGGATTACATGCCACCATGGATGTGTATGGCCACGAACTTAAACAGGGTCAGTGGAGTTCGACTACCTTTTGGGTTAGTCATATCGGAGATGGTACTAAATCAAGCTATAATGCTATTCAAGTTGGCTGGCATGTAAGCATCAATTTTCTTCCCATTCACATAGCCTCTCATTTCAAATAAATTTTGTGATTGTAAATTGCTTCAAGTATGATATTGCAATAAGCACATGATAGAAATACATCGTGCTAACTTCCCAAATTTCCTAGTCATCCTCGTGCTTAGTTTAAATAAAAGGGAAACATTACTTCATATTTTTATTTGTGGGAACCTTAAAATGCTAGAAACTGGTGTTATTTTTCTACGAAGTTCGATATAACACTTAAAAACTAACTTGGAGCATAACCAAAATATGTGCAAAGTTACCGTAAAGTCGAAAAGGCTTGGCTCGGTAGCTCCTTTCTTTCTTTCCACAAACATATTTTGAAAGTATGAAATTATTCTATCGTAAATCACATAACCAATTCATTTATTTTCCATCTATTGGATTATTTTCTCATATCATACCCATTTCTTAACCTTTGCATTCGAGCCATGTTTATATTACGTGTACCCTTTGTTTAACAGATTCATCCAGATCGCTATGGAGACTCGCTTCCTCACTTCTACACCCTTTGGACGGTACTGTGATAATGATGCTATAAATTTCTCTTTGAAAAATTATATTACTCTTTCTCGCAAGAAAATGATCATATATAATAAGTCTCTAACCCCAAGCACAAAATACTATATGCAACAGAGAGATGGATATGATGCAACCGGCTGCTACAACATGGACTGCCCTGGTTTCGTACGGGCAGACCATGCTGTGATAGCTCCAGGTGATGCTATACATCCAGTTTCTCATGTCCCCCATGGGCCTATACAAAATATCACAATAAGGGTGCTTAAGGTAAGAGTTTCGTCCTTTTTGCGTGCATTTTGTGGTAATGTTATTTCCCTCCTTAAAATCTTACAACGCGGCCAATAAAGGTGTAACATTTATTTATAACTCAATTGTTTTGGGTCAAAAGTTATGTGCAAAGTATAAAATTGAATATGAAGGGCCTTAACATGAACGCAAATCGATTTCAGGACAAAACAAGTGGAGACTGGTGGGTGCACTACGGCTTCAACAAAAACCCCACAGGGGTGGGATACTTCCCAAAGTCGTTGTTCAGCTACTTAGCTCAAAAGGCAAATCGAGTGACCTTTGGTGCATTTGTTCAATCTAAAGGAGGACTCCCAAATCCTCCAATGGGAAGCGGTGCCTTCCCAAATGGTGGCAAGGGTCGTGCCGCATCATTCACCGACCTTCGATTCATTGATCGGGACGGGAATAGCAGCCCAATCACGGCAGACCTACCCACGTCTGTTACAGTTGCCAAATGCCACTCAATCACTCCTATAAAAAATGGTCAATGCTTTTATGGTGGGCCCGGAGGTTGTGTGAGATAAGATTGCATGCTCGAGCTTGGTCTCATTACGCATAGCAGCCAAATAAAATCACTATGAATTGAATATTCACTTGTTTACTTAAGCTACACTATGAATCCTTGCTTGAACCAAACATGTATCACTCGTGATTAGATTGTCCTAACTATTGTGGGTGATATATGAATCCTTTGTTTTCATGTGAGCTAATATAATCCTTTGTTGGGACCTGTGATCTAAGGCATGCAAATCTCTATGTAGATGATCATATAGGAAACTGGGGTTCATGTCTGGAAAACAACAACCATACATACTGGTCCATGGGCACCATATAGTATCGGAGATTTTGAAACAATGGTGCAGCGGTCTTTCATTTGGAACAGATCAGACGATGCGGGGGTATATATTGCTCCCACACAAGTACCATGCATGTCCTGGACTGAATTCCAACAAGATAGCCAAGTTGTTTCACCCTGTATTTTATCGACGGCTAGCAATTGCATATTAAATATTCTTATCCGAGATATACATCATATAAATTGAGTGGTCATGGTGGTCATATAGAAGGCTAATACAATGCAACTGGGCTGGAGCGTCAACACCTAGCATGGTGTTGTAAAGACATGGGCTCCCAGTCTCGGTGTGTCTCAACTAGAGCATCAACACCTTTCATAGCACGATTAACTCCCAAGATATCAGAACACATGAGTCCCTCCTGTCTATGGAAATTCCGCTAGCAAGTACAAAACCTAGACTTCTAACCCTGACAAACAACGCACTTTTTAATCATACACGATCATGCACGCCATGTGCTGGAAACAATAGGTCTCACAACACAAATTGTACCACTAAAAGTGTTGGCACGCCACAAGACACACACAAGAGCAAATAATAGAAGGTTTGCGTATTAAAGGTTACATGATCCAACATACAACAAGCATGATCGAAGCAAGTTATGTCTTAGTGAAGACAAGTTTAAGAAAAGCCTAAGAGGACTGAATATAAACAATTACCCTCCCAAGGCATCGACCGTATCCGGACCTTCAGGATACTTGGTGGACATCGATCTCCATGTAGAAATCATCATTGGAATTACTGATCTCCTCAGAATTCATTTAAGCAAGCGTGAGTACAATTGTACCGAGAAAGACTTAAATCAAAACTATCTACTTTATGCATAGTGTCAAAGAAAAGGTATGTGGACTAGTTTGTAGAATTGCCAACTTTGACCTTTGGCTACTATAAACTACGACTACCAATAGTTTGTAGCAGAGCTAAGAGAGCGCAGATGAGTCCATCATTTAGCTAGTCAGCACGTCAATACACTAGCAACGGCGGATCCAGGGTGTACCAAGAGTGCCATGGTTCTACCAACATTCAGAAATTTTCAAGACCCCGGATTATTTATGTAAAGAGTGTTGGGAAACGTTGTCGGTGTCAAACCGCGGATCTCGGTAGGGGGTCCCGAACTGTGCGCCTAAGGCTAATGGTAATAGGAGGCGGGGACACGATGTTTACCTGTGTTCGGGCCCTCTCGATGGAGGTAATAGCCTACTTCCTGCTTGATTAATCTTGATGATATGAGTATTACAAGAGTTGATCTACCACGAGATCGTAGAGGCTAAAACCTAGAAGCTAGCCTATGATTATGATTGTTGTCTATTGACATCCTGGCCTTGGTTTATATAAGACACCGGAGGCCTAGGGTTTAGGAGATTCCTTGTCTTGGGCGCCAAGTCTTGTGGAGTCTTCCTTGTATGCGGTAGGGGTTGTCCGAACTAGCCCATGAGTATACGGCCATGGGGGTCCTCGGCCCAATCCAACTGATCGAGAGACGACGTGGTGAGTACCCCCTAGTCCAGGACACCGTCAGTAGCCCCCTGAACCGGTCTTCAAGTTGGGGACGCTCCTCAATTCTTCCGAACTGTTCTTTATCTTTGGTCGTCGGTCTTGAAAACTGGTTCAACTAATCTTCCCATCTTCGATCCTGAGGATCGCCGGAGTGAATCCGAAGAGTTTATACGTCGGGTATCCAAGGAGCCCTTGAAGTCTTCAGCCTTTATCAATGCCTGGTTATTTTTATGCCACGTCTCGGGTTTGAAGTTGTTCCCGTGCGTTGGTGCCCTCTTACATCCGAGCTCCAACGCTGGACTGCTTCCGAGGTATCTTTTGCAGCTAAGCACCAACGCTGGACCGCTTCCGAGCTCCAACGCCGGAATGTCTCTGAGCTCCAACGCCGGAATGTATCCGAGCTCTAACACCGGACTATGTTCGAGCTCCAACACCGGACTGTATCCGAGGTTTCATAGATCACCTTGGTTCAAAAAAGTTGCAGGAGTTTAGCCGAGCTTAATGCCGGAAATTCCCTCTATGGAAATAGCCACTTACATCCGAGCTATATCCAAATGCTTTCGAGGTGGATCACACCTCGGTCATGGGATGATTGTTTGCGCATTTATTTCGGATGCGCAAATTTATTTGCTGTTAATATGTATAACTAGTAGCCCTCACACTACTAGGGAAAACCTTATACACAGAAGTTTATCAGTAGCGCGGTCTAAAAACAGGCGCTACTGCTAATTAGTAGCAGCGAGGGGCATAAAAACCGCGCTACTACTAAGTTGATAGTAGTAGCGAGGGTATAAACCGCTGCTACTAAGTGATCTCCACCAATGCCCCGATGCAGGCCATAGTAGTAGCGAGGGTATAAAACCACGCTACTACTACGTGATAGCTATAGCGCTGGTATGACCCCACGCTATTACTAATCGCTCCACTCCCACCTCACCCCGGCCGCCCGATCCAGCTCCTCTCCCCACGATCTCCTCGCCACCGCCCCACCCACGCCGGCGGTTCCGGCGAGCACCGGCCGCGCGCAATGCTTCCCCAAGCGCGCCCCTCCCTCCCCCCACACACTGATCCAGCAATATCCCTTCCTCCCCTCGTCGACCACTTCGGCTTCGAGGACAACGGCGCCGCCATCCGCGTCCTCTCCGACGCCGACCCCGCCCCGCCGCGGCAGCAACAACCCACGGGGGCCAACATCCGCCGCGAGCGCCTCGTCGCCAACGCGCGACCCGGGGACTCCCTCTTCTTCCAATACAGCGACCACGGCACGCGCCTGCCCGCCGAGGACGTTGACATCGGCTACGACGAGTGCATCGTCCCCTCCGACATGAACCTCATCACAAGTGCGCAGATCCGGGAGTAAATTGCATAAAACCACCACATTGAGGGCTAGCTTTGCGAAAAACACTAGGATACAGAATCATTGCAGAAAGCACCACATCTAGCGTAATTGTTTTGCAAAAACCACCGATCGGCGGATTGGGCTGAGTTAAGTGAGTTTATGACAGTGGGCCCGTTACAGACGTGGCACACCAGGCCGTCCCCGACAGCCGGCGGACGGCGCTTAGACGGCGCCGTTAGGTCTCGTCTTTAGTCATCCCCGATCCGCCTCTGCTTCCCCATTCTTCTTCCTCCTCCTCGCCTCCCGCCGCCGCCTCCCTCGCTCCCCATTGCCGCCCCTTGCCCTCGTGACCGCAGAGATGCGAGCTGGTGAAAGGTGGAGTTGTTGGCGGCGCGCCCGCCCGGCAGCGAGGAGGACCCAAGAAGGATCCAGCGAGCTTTATGGGAGCTCGAACCCTAGCAAGCCGACGGAGGAATCAGAGGAAGAGGACCCGCAGATTCAATGGAATACCGGGCGGCGAGAGCATTCGCCACGGCGGTGAAGGCCAATCCAAGGGAAGCCAACACATCGGGTCATCCTACGGCGCGATAGTGAGATCCACTTTTCTTTGCTCTTCCCCTTCCCGTTCTCCATTCAATGAGTACTCTCATTCAATTGCGTTGCTAGTGTACTCTAGGGTTAGGGTTCATATTGCTCTATCCTATCAGATGGAGTAGATGCTGTGGATTTGTTGTCATGTGCTCTAGGGTTGACATAATTTTGATTACTTCAGATTCTGTGATTCTGTGATCTGTTATTAACTTAGAAGAATGCATGTTTCTGCTTTGTTATTCAGTTTATTTTAGGAACACTGTTAATTGGAGTGAAGTTAGACATTTGGTTAGGTTAACTGTTAAATGAGTTATCCTGTTATCTGCTTTATAAGTGATAAGGGATTGTATTAGTGCACTGACATGAGTTGTTTCATTAGTGTTATTCAGTTATAATTAAGCACTTATACTGCTATGTATTTTATAATTTGCAGTCTGGATGATGAGGTTTGGGAATTGAGGATGCATTTCCATGACAGAGACAATATTGAGAGATCTATGATGATGTCGGATATAACATTTTACAACCTAGTAGCACCGATGGAAATGTAAGGTTATGGATTTATAGATTACATGTACTATGTCGGGATCCCGGCTAGGTATAGAAGGAATGGAAGAAATAGATGATGATGACAAGCTTGAGGAAATTCTAGACAACATAGCATTGCAAAATCAAAAGATATTGAATGTGACAGTTGTTAGGGCCGCCTCCCAATGCTGCAACTATAAACACCAGCTCCAATGTTATTGAGCAGCAAATCCTCTAGATGAAATTGGAGAGCCCAAACTATATCAGATAGATGAAGGAGGAGTGTTGTTCAGTGCAGAAATGTGCATGTAGCAGCAGCTAGTTCGAAGCAAGAGAATGGAGCCACCGCCCATACAGCTTTCAAACACAAGATAGCACAAACAATTTGGAGGAGCAACTTGCTTTAGGTTATGTACAAGTGGAAGAAAATCCTGTGAACAATTTAGAGGAGCAAATGGAAATTGAAAAGGTTATGGAGGAGACAAGGAGGAAGGAAATTCAAATGTTTAGGAAGAATAATAAAAATAAAGAGAAGGACACTTCTTTGAAGAGAAAAGCTGCAGTGATGGATAATGAGGAGGACAGTGGTGATGATGATTTGGAAGAATATGGTGATATCCTTGCTAGGCTTGAGGAGATAAAAAGACAAAGGGAAGATCCATTCCTTCATTTTGAAGGAGACACAGATGTTGAGGAAATGTATGAGATAGAGGAGGAGGATGCACCATATGAGCCTGAAAGTGAAGAAGAGGAGGAAGAGGAGGAAGAGGATGAAGAGAGTACTCTGGAGGAAGAGAGTAATCTGGAGCAGGTAGGGCAAGATGGACAGAAGAAGAAAAGGGAGAAGAAACACAGAAAAGGCCCAACAAGCAGATCACATGCAAGTGTAGAGGAGTTGTTTGAGGAGGACTGGATACCATCTTCTGATGAAGACAAGAAACCAATGGACTTGGGTGTGGAAGATGATGATGGTGCAGAGGCATTGGCATATGTCTTGCCCAATGGCAGGAAAAGCAGAGCTAAGAAGATGAAGAAAAGGTTATGGTATGATGAGAATAGAGCTCACCCAGCTGAGCAATTTGTGAGGCATCTTTGCTTCATTGATGTGTACCAGTTCAGGAATGCACTTCAAACAATGCACATTGCACAGAACAGGAACTATGAGTACCATAGAAATTGTAGTGACAGGGTTATAGCACAATGCATAGATGAGACATGCCCTTTTTATATATCAGCTTCTCAGATTGCAAATGAGAAGAATTTTACCATAAGGAAACAGTATGTGGTGCACACTTGTCCTTTGTGGTGCACACTTGTCCTTGTCTACATCGAAGAGATGGGAACAATAATATATTTCCCATTGCTTTTGGAATTGTTGATAAGGAGGACACAGATTCTGGACTTGGTTTCAGATCAGTGAAGGTAGCACTAGGTGGCCAATCTGGGAAGTTTGGCAACTACACAATAATTTCTCGATAGGCGTAGGTAATGAAATCCACTTGTGCTAGCTTTCATTTAGTTCTTTCCCAATCATTTCTAGTAGTTACTTGCATTTAGGTGTAGCTACTTTCATACACAATCATTTAGTTCTTTTCAGAGTTACACAATCATTTAGGTGTAGTCACTAAGTTAGCTTTACTTAAATTCACACAGGCCTGCTTAAAGCCATAAATGAGTCTTTCCCAATTGTCCACAAAGGTTTTGCCTCGCACACATTTACCGTAACTTTCAAAATGCCGAGTTTAGAGGGCCGTAATTGAAGAAATACATGGATGAAGCAAGTTACTCATACACTGAACATGGTTATAATGTTGCAATGGATGAGTTGAAGAGAGACTGTGAGGCAGTATGGGCTTGGCTTAGTAAAATCCCAAAGCACACTTGGGCCAGACATGCCATGGACACAAATTGCAAAACAGACTTAGTAGTTAACAACTTAAGTGACAAGTGGGTTCTAGATGTCAGGGCTAAGCCAATAAGGACCATGGTTGATGGAATTAGAACAAAATTAATGGTCAAGTTTAATACAAATAGAACCAAGACTCAGACTGTCAGATGGGAGATTTGTCCACCATATGCAGAGAAATTGGAGGAAGCAAAGAAGTGGTCTAGAAACTGCCAATCATTGATGGCTGGCCCCAACCTTTTCCAAGTAACTAGTGAGGAGAGAACATATGCTGTCAACCTAGCACATAGGACTTGTGGTTGTAAGAAGTGGATATGACAGCAGCCTTGCAATCATGTTGTTTCTGCTATACACAAGGCTAAGCTTCAGCCAGAGGACTTTGTTCATGATTTCTTCAAAAAACCTATGTACCTGGCAGCTTACAGTCCTATAATATATCCTGTACTGCCCCGACATGTGGCCAAGGACAGATAGTTTGGACATTGAGGCTCCTGCTTTCAAAGAACACAAGGGCAGAGCATGACTAAGAGGAGAAAGGGCCAATTTGAGAAGCCAGCTCCCAAAGACACTTCAAGAATGGCCTCAATTACCTGCTCCAACTGTCAAAAGGTGGGCCATAGGTACACCAATTGCCATGATGCTCTAAAGCCTACACTTGCTATGAGAAGGAACAAATATCAGGTAACCATTCTGCTATGAGAAAGACTAAATTTGTTGTTACTTTATTGCTTACTAATATTAAACTACTTGTTTCATTGCAGCCAAGCACCAGCTCTTACCCACCGATAGTAGAAGCACACCAAAGACAAAGAAGGACTGCAGCCTCTCGCTGCCGCCATCCAGCTCCAAAGAAGGATCGCAGCCTCTGCTGCCGCCATCGCTGGTGCATCATCAAGGAGGGCAACATCTGCCATCGCTCCAGAAGGAGGGCAACATCTGCCGCTGCTCCAGCTAGGAGGCAGCCAGCAGATCCAGCAGCTCCCAAGGGTAAGGCAAGAGCCAAGAAATCTTCATCATCTGCTCCCAAGGGTAAGGCACCAACTGCTCCTAAGGGTAAGGCACCAAAGAACCAGATCTTCATCACCGCCGCAAAGGGACCAAGGTTAGCTTTCATGCCTCCAAGACCAAGTGATGGTTCCCAGAGAGTCGAAGCCCAAAGAATGTAATGAAGGATTACTTGATCGCCTCGGTGCAAAATGGTGATGATTTGGTTGTGTTGATGTTTTATCAAACTATGGCATTTTGGTTGTGTTGTGAAACTATGTTGTGTTGTTCTGCTACTCCGGTTATGCTACTCCAGTGTTGATGGTGATTTGGTTGTGTTGATGTTGTATTAGACTTTGGAATTCTAGTAGTCCTGTGATGCTCAACTATTATGATCAATTTGTGTCAAACTATGGCATTCTAGTAGTACTGTTGATGCTGTGATAGTCTTGATGCTGTGATAGTCTTGATGATGTGATACTCTTGATGATGTGATAGTCTTGATGCTGTGATAGCCTCGACGTTGACAAAAAGCCAAATACCCATCACTTGGCCTACTTGATGCCTCGGCATCGACAAAAAGCCAAACACCCATCACTTGGCCTACTTGATGCCTCGGCGTCGACAAAAAGCCAAAACCCATCACTAGGCCTACTTGATGCCTCAAGGCAACAAAAAGCCAAAACCCATCACTTGGCCTACTTGATGCCTCGGCGCCGACAAAAAGCCAAAACCCATCACTTGGCCTACTTGATGCCTCGGCGTCAAAAAAGCCAAAACCCATCACTTGGCCTACTTGATGCCTCGGCGTCGACATAAAGCCAAAACCCATCACGCCTACTTGATGCCTCCGCGTCGACAAAAAGCCAAAACCCATCACTTGGCCTAGTTGATGCCTCGGCGTCGACAAAAAGCCAAAACCCATCGCTATTTCCTACTTGATGCCTCGACGTCGACAAAAAGCCAAAACAACCCTAATTGGCCCTACTTAAGATAACATTAACCAGCTCTAAATACCACCAAATTCAGCACTAGTTCAAATCCATACATAATCGTAGTTTGACATTCAAAGACTAGTTCAAATACCACCACATTCAGACTAGTTCAAATGCAAACATCTTACTTAAGCTTACGTATCCATAGTTCAGAGTACTCATAGTTAATAGAATTTATACTACTATCATTACAACAAATGCCAAACCACACCCTCGCAAAAGGTCAAGAAATGCCAAATGATATTGCCCATTCTTCTCTTGCAATCGCTTATCCATTTATGATGGCCTTGATCCTCCACTTCACATTGCTCTCTTCACTGCCTTCTTGAGCTCATCAATGTGGATCTGCAAATTCTTCTTCTCTTGAGCTAGCTTCAACTTCATGTTCCTAATGACAGTACCTTGAGCATCCGCTATGTTCTTCAAAGTGTCATACTTCTCCGCAACTTGGTTGTTTCAAAGATCTTTCCTTTCTATCATCGCCTCTCCGCTCCCGGGCATCCATAAGTGCATTGACATCTTCAACCAACTTCTCATAGCTGGCCTGGAGTTTCTTCTTCTCTTGTGTGAGGTCATGAATAGTAAATGAATGCATCGTACATTCCTCATTCCTGCCAATCTTACTGCTCATACATAGACCACAACTTGGACAAAGGCATTCTCAAGGGTATTGGGCCAAGATGGATCAATCCATTCTACTAGTCCACAGCTTTTACCTTCCCGGAAAAGAGTGTTAACAAAATGAATTACATAACAGTGACTTGCTTACAATGATAGGCTAGATTACTTTATACTAAAACTCAGATCATGTCAGAAAGTAAAAACTACTAAGTAAACAATGCTGGTGTGCTAACCCATGAATATTCTGTCCTAAAATAAGCTAACTAACATGGCAGAGTTAAAAAATGACCTAACTAAACGCACATTGCCAGATCCAAACTAAAAAATGCTGGTCTGCCAACCCAGCATCTACTCTCTTAAAATACCTTCTCTGCACAACAAAGAAACCTCCCGCCAGGTGTGAATCCTTCAAAGCAACACACATTTCTGCTGCCTTTCCGTGTCCATGGCACAAAACATGAATATCTGTCTCGTGGGCCTCAAATCTGAGTCTTGGTGCTAGCAGAACTCGAGTGCAAAGGAATGACAGAGATTTGGTCCAATGATTGAAAAGAAGCTCATTCCAGAAATCCCCAAATATCAAACCCTAACCCTAACTCTGAGAACTGACCTTAATGGTGCCGTCGTCGGAATCTGAGCTCATGTACTGCCTGGTGTGCTCGCTGCTATCCGACCCATCACTCCACGACACCATGGTGCTGCGGCAGCGGCGCGGCGCGGCGGCGACGGGTGTGGCGACCAAGAACAGAGCGAGAGCGAGAGCGAGAAGAGTGCGAGAGCGAGAAGAGAGCGAGCGAGCAGAGTGGAGAAAGAGTAACGCTTGGCGCTTTTGACTGCTAGGACCGAACGGCGCCGTCTAACGCCGTCCGCCGGCTGTCGGGACGGCCTAGAGTGCCACGTACGCGAAAAACGGGCCCCACCTGTCATAAACTCACTTAACTCAGCCCGATCCGCCGATCAGTGGTTTTTGCAAAACAATTACGCTAGACGTGGTGCTTTCTGCAATGATTCTCAGATCCTAGTGTTTTTCGCAAAGCTAGCCCTCAATGTGGTGGTTTTATGCAATTTACTCCAGATACGGAGACGCCTTCCGCTTTCGCTTTGTCTCGTGCCATGTTGCTCCTCACATCGTTGTTCTGTCTCAAACTACCGGTTAGATCTGAGAGAGGTTGGTGAGATCTGAGAGAGGGACGTTATTTGATTGATTGTCACTTTTCTACGGCTTAGCGGATTTAGCACTATGGTAATTTCTGAATTTCTGATTGGATTAGTTTTTAGGTGACTATGATTTTGGGTTTGCTGAGCCTTTTGACCTCAAGTACTACTACAAAGCAGAAAGGATCCCTGTAAGTTACTTTGTAGTAGCTTTGTACAAGACCACTGGCAGCTAGACTTTGTGTTGTGGTAAAGGACCTGACAGCAGCTAAAAACCCATTTTGGGGAATGCTTAGTGTGCCAAGACAAGTTTTTTGTGGGATGTGGGTGGACGCAACAGATCGAATTTGGTAGTGTTCGTCTTATTTTACGGTTTAGTACTCAATTGTAAGCATAGCTCTCTAGTCTCTCTGGTTCGTCCAACTGCAATTTCACATAAAACGCATATGCATATTATGTTGCTGTTGTCTGCATGAATGAATTTGATATGCACCATGTGTTTTTTGCCATGCATTATGCTGGTCTCAGCTGGAAAGAGTTTCTTACCAAATCATATGGCCGCAAGCAACTAGGAGCAGGTCCTGCCCGATGCCAGCCAGCATGCAATTTCACTCTGATAGGATATATGTACTCTGATGTCAGCTTTATGGAGTTCTTAAGTTCACAGGCGAAGTAGCCTATATACTCTGATAGACAAATGAGCTTGAGCGCTTTATAGATTTATCAGCCCAAGATGAGCAGCTCATATATAGTACTCGTAATAATAGTTTGGCCATAGGATATATATCAGAGCACACATCAATTCTGTTAACGGTGTTCATTAGCCGGTCAAATTAGGATTTTACTCTTGTGTCATGGAATCGGTCGATGATTCCTTTGTATGTACGGTCAACTCGTACTTTAGCTATTGTATAAGTGATGTGTCGTCTGTGCTTGTTGATGGTCAGCAATTAGCTATGCTTGTTGCTCGGTGGCCGAATGAACGATGTCTCTCATGGACGCTGCTGCTGCTGCTTAACTGAACCCCAAAACTGAACCTTGTTTTATTGATTGACTGAGCACGAGCCTTATTCACTCAAGTTCTGAACCAAATAAAGAAGTAATATCAATCTTGTTTGCTCTGCTCCATGTCCATGTGCGATATATTACAGCTGACCATTGAGTTTTTGTTGTTGTTGTTGACTTGCGTATTTTTTGCGTATTCTTCAACCTCTTCACTTTTAATCTTAAGATTTATTCCATTAAGCTACTGGATCTGGATGCTTGCTGACTTGCTGTTGCTTGCTTCTGACGTGCAGTCTGATGGAGCTAGTCTTTTTCATAATATTTCTCAAAGCAGCTTGATGTAACCCGACCCTTCATGATTGCAGGGACCACTGTTATTATTGGTGGACTTGCTATGGCGATGTTAGTAGCTTGTTGCAATGTTGTTACTGTCATGGTTCTCAATTTAGCTGCTACTCCTCTCGAGCTAAGGTAAACACACACCCAGCATTAAAAATAGTAAATAAAATTCCATTTTCTGGATTCTTTTAAAAGAATAGTTGTTGGTTCTGTGTAAAGCTTTATATCTAGTAATAGTTGTTGGTTCCAGATCAATCTTGAAATGTTTCTGGATCACCTGTAAAAAAATTAATTACCAACCTGCACGCACAAGACATATATCTTTCTTATCATTTTAAACAGTAACCATTCATACTCCACGATACATTTTCTGAGAATTACTCCATATATGTAGGATGGCAGCGGTGTTGACAAATCACCACGGAGAAAGTAAAGATCTCGAGAGGATTCCATTTGTTTCCTCTATGTATTGTCTTTCAAGCGCGGAAAAACACATACAAAATTCTAGTTTATTTTACTGCAGTTTGTAGTAAAAGAAAATGAAAATCGCAAAAAAATGTTTGTTTCTTTGCCTTTTGTAGTAATGGAGAAGGAAAGTAAAAAAACTGCTTGTTTTCAGGGTCGAGCAATCTGTTGGTTTGTTGTTCACTCAGAAATGTTTTTGGTTTTGGGGTGTTCGATGTGTACATTGTGCATCAGCATACACTGCTAGCTGCCCGTGGAGATCAACACTAATGAATAAACAAATCCTGGTTATTCTTTCATCTAGGATGCTTATGCCGTCTCGAAACTGTCAACTTGACTCATAGAATGATCTTTTTAGTATGATTCATGGTTATTTTTTCTTGTTATTGTGCATTACTATGAGTTCATTGTATTAAGATTCCTTACAACTTTAGGCACCTGAGCTATTTACAGGATGGGACCCGACCTTCTTCACGGCTCGCGGCAGTGTCTCCCACTGATTCTTTCGTGCAACAAGGAGGGCACCCACACTTCTTCACGTCTCGTGCAACAAGTAAGGACCAACCTCTGGCTATTACTATTGATTCGTGTGCATGTGCTAAAAAGTAAGAAAATACCCTACTGGATTTGGACGTTGACGAGCACTAACAAGTTTTCACTTTCCCGACGTGGCCGCAGGGGTGATCGACACGGACTACCGCTGCCCGGTGGGTGTCATGCTCTTCAACCACTCAGAGGTGGACTTCACCGTGAAGCTCGGCGACCGCGGCTGCATGATGATCGCCCGGTGATTGCGAAGTCGAGGTCGCCGAGGTGGAGGACCTCGATACCATCATTTGGGGAGGGAGGATTTGGGTCCACCAGCGTGTGAACTTTGAGCCTTGGTAGATACATCTAGAGAAGTGGTATGTTTAGGCTGCGGTGGAACACTAGGAAAGGTACCCACCTTTGGTTGTGTGCGTATACTGTCAAATGAATCACGTGATCTCTTGAAGTTGAGATGTTCAATGTTGCATCCATGAACGGTGCAAGTGTTAAGATGGTCATGTGACCTTAATTTATTTTGCACTTAATTTATTTTGCACTAGACGTGTCTCTGATCTTCATCCATGAATACTGCATCTAATTTTTATTTTTAATTCTTAATTTGTTAGTAGTAGCGTGAAATGTGTGCTACTAGTATTTAAGATACTAGTAGCGTGTGGTATAATAGATGCGCTACTACTGTTCTGTTATTAGTAGCGCGGGTTTCAAATAGTAGTAGCGTGGATGGCATCCGTGCTACTACTAAATTTTTAGTAGTAGCGCGGGTGCCAACCACGCTACTACTATTTTTAGCTGTAGCGCCTTATTAGTAGCGCCTGTCCGCGCGCTGTTGATACACATAAAACCCGCGCTGCTGCTAGCCTTTTTCCTAGTAGTGTCAAGGTGTGAGTCGGTCTAAAACCCGAGATGCACCTGAAGGATGACATAATACCGCTGATCCCAGTAGCCCCTGAGACTCAGGTTGATTTGCAAAATCGGCCTGAGGATCAATTCCCAGCTCGGCAGCATACTTATGAATAGAAACGTGGTGCAAAGTCCTCGAGACTCAGGTTGGGTGCGGCCTCTGTTGGAAAAGGCAGTGCCTAGGAGGCGCTTAGGCACGCCTAGGCGCTAGGCAATGGCCAAACGCCTCACCTGGGGCATAAATGGAGGTCTAGGCAGGGCAAGCAAGGAATTGCCTACCTAAGCAAGAACTCATGCCATATACTGCACTGATATGCCAAACGGGTTATATTCCAATGGAAGTAGACGGTAATTAACTTATTTATATGCCCTAAACTAATATCAATACCCATATAATAATCGTAAATACACTACGAGTAAAACTATATTACCGCCTAGGCCGCGCCTAGGGCTCTTAGGCACCGCCTAGGCACAAGGCGAAGGCCAACCGCCGCGCACGCCTACCACTTTTTCCAACCTTGGGTGCGGCCGACCAACCCGAGGATAATAATCTCCTCGAAAATCCTTCAAAGCAACACATTTCGCTGCCTTTCCGTGTCCATGGCACAAAACATGAATATCTGTCTCGGGGGCCTCAAATCTGAGTCTTGGTGCTAGCGGGAACTCGAGTGCAAAGGAATGACAGAGATTTGGTCCAATGATTGAAAAGAAGCTCATTCCGTAAATCCCCAAATATCAAACCCTAACCCTAACTCGAGAACCGACCTTAATGGTGCCGCTGTCGAATCTGAGCTCATGTATCGCTGGTGTGCTCGCTGCTATCCGACCCATCACTCCACGACACCATGGTGCTGCGGCGGCAGGCGGGCGGCGACAGGTGTGGCGACCAAGAACAGAGCGAGAGCGAGAGCGAGAAGAGTCGAGAGCGAGAAGAGAGCGAAGCGGCAGAGTGGAGAAAGAGTAACGCTTGGCGCTTTTGACTGCTAGGACCGAACGGCGCCGTCTAACGCCGTCCGCCGGCTGTCGGGACGGCCTAGAGTGCCACGTACGCGAAAAACGGGCCCCACCTGTCATAAACTCACTTAACTCAGCCCGATCCGCCGATCAGTGGTTTTTGCAAAACAATTACGCTAGACGTGGTGCTTTCTGCAATGATTCTGTATCCTAGTGTTTTTCGCAAAGCTAGCCCTCAATGTGGTGGTTTTATGCAATTTACTCCAGATACGGAGACGCCCTTCCGTTTTCGTTTTGTCTCGTGCCATGTTGCTCCTGTTACTGTTGTTCTGTCTCAAACTACCGGTTAGATCTGAGAGAGGTTGGTGAGATCTGAGAGAGGGACGTTATTTGATTGATTGTCACTTTTCTACGGCTTAGCGGATTTAGCACTATGGTAATTTCTGAATTTCTGATTGGATTAGTTTTTAGGTGACTATGATTTTGGGTTTGCTGAGCCTTTTGACCTCAAGTACTACTACAAAGCAGAAAGGATCCCTGTAAGTTACTTTGTAGTAGCTTTGTACAAGACCACTGGCAGCTAGACTTTGTGTTGTGGTAAAGGACCTGACAGCAGCTAAAAACCCATTTTGGGGAATGCTTAGTGTGCCAAGACAAGTTTTTTGTGGGATGTGGGTGGACGCAACAGATCGAATTTGGTAGTGTTCGTCTTATTTTACGGTTTAGTACTCAATTGTAAGCATAGCTCTCTAGTCTCTCTGGTTCGTCCAACTGCAATTTCACATAAAACGCATATGCATATTATGTTGCTGTTGTCTGCATGAATGAATTTGATATGCACCATGTGTTTTTTGCCATGCATTATGCTGGTCTCAGCTGGAAAGAGTTTCTTACCAAATCATATGGCCGCAAGCAACTAGGAGCAGGTCCTGCCCGATGCCAGCCAGCATGCAATTTCACTCTGATAGGATATATGTACTCTGATGTCAGCTTTATGGAGTTCTTAAGTTCACAGGCGAAGTAGCCTATATACTCTGATAGACAAATGAGCTTGAGCGCTTTATAGATTTATCAGCCCAAGATGAGCAGCTCATATATAGTACTCGTAATAATAGTTTGGCCATAGGATATATATCAGAGCACACATCAATTCTGTTAACGGTGTTCATTAGCCGGTCAAATTAGGATTTTACTCTTGTGTCATGGAATCGGTCGATGATTCCTTTGTATGTACGGTCAACTCGTACTTTAGCTATTGTATAAGTGATGTGTCGTCTGTGCTTGTTGATGGTCAGCAATTAGCTATGCTTGTTGCTCGGTGGCCGAATGAACGATGTCTCTCATGGACGCTGCTGCTGCTGCTTAACTGAACCCCAAAACTGAACCTTGTTTTATTGATTGACTGAGCACGAGCCTTATTCACTCAAGTTCTGAACCAAATAAAGAAGTAATATCAATCTTGTTTGCTCTGCTCCATGTCCATGTGCGATATATTACAGCTGACCATTGAGTTTTTGTTGTTGTTGTTGACTTGCGTATTTTTTGCGTATTCTTCGACCTCTTCACTTTTAATCTTAAGATTTATTCCATTAAGCTACTGGATCTGGATGCTTGTTGACTTGCTGTTGCTTGCTTCTGACGTGCAGTCTGATGGAGCTAGTCTTTTTCATAATATTTCTCAAAGCAGCTTGATGTAACCCGACCCTTCATGATTGCAGGGACCACTATTATTATTGGTGGACTTGCTATGGCGATGTTAGTAGCTTGTTGCAATGTTGTTACTGTCATGGTTCTCAATTTAGCTGCTACTCCTCTCGAGCTAAGGTAAACACACACCCAGCATTAAAAATAGTAAATAAATTCCATTTTCTGGATTCTTTTAAAAGAATAGTTGTTGGTTCTGTGTAAAGCTTTATATGTAGTAATAGTTGTTGGTTCCGTATCAATCTTGAAATGTTTCTGGATCACCTGTAAAAAAAATTAATTACCAACCTGCACGCACAAGACATATATCTTTCTTATCATTTTAAACAGTAACCATTCATACTCCACGTATACATTTTCTGAGAATTACTCCATATATGTAGGATGGCAGCGGTGTTGACAAATCACCACGGAGAAAGTAAAGATCTCGAGAGGATTCCATTTGTTTCCTCTATGTATTGTCTTTCGAAGCGCAGGAAAAACACATACAAAATTCTAGTTTATTTTACTGCAGTTTGTAGTAAAAGAAAATGAAAATCGCAAAAAAATGTTTGTTTCTTTGCCTTTTGTAGTAATGGAGAAGGAAAGTAAAAAAACTGCTTGTTTTCAGGGTCGAGCAATCTGTTGGTTTGTTGTTCACTCAGAAATGTTTTTGGTTTTGGGGTGTTCGATGTGTACATTGTGCATCAGCATACACTGCTAGCTGCCCGTGGAGATCAACACTAATGAATAAACATTCTTTCATCTAGGATGCTTATGCCGTCTCGAAACTGTCAACTTGACTCATAGAATGATCTTTTTAGTATGATTCATGATTATTTTTTCTTGTTATTATGCATTACTATGAGTTCATTGTATTAAGATTCCTTACAACTTTAGGCACTGAGCTATTTACGTGGATGGGACCCGACCTTCTTCACGGCTCATGCGGTGTCTCCCACCGATTCTTTCAGCGACAAGGAGGGCACCCACACTTCTTCACGTCTCGTGCAACAAGTAAGGACCAACCTCTGGCTATTACTATTGATTCGTGTGCATGTGCTAAAAAGTAAGAAAATACCCTACTGGATTTGGACGTTGACGAGCACTAACAAGTTTTCACTTTCCCGACGTGGCCGCAGGGGTGATCGACACGGACTACCGCTGCCCGGTGGGTGTCATGCTCTTCAACCACTCAGAGGTGGACTTCACCGTGAAGCTCGGCGACCGCGTCGTACAGATGATCGTCCAGGTGATTGCGAAGTCGGAGGTCGCCGAGGTGGAGGACCTCGATACCATCATTTGGGGGGAGGGAGGATTTGGGTCCACCAGCGTGTGAACTTTGAGCCTTGGTAGATACATCTAGAGAAGTGGTATGTTTAGGCTGCCGGTGGAACACTAGGAAAGGTACCCACCTTTGGTTGTGTGCGTATACTGTCAAATGAATCACGTGATCTCTTGAAGTTGAGATGTTCAATGTTGCATCCATGAACGGTGCAAGTGTTAAGATGGTCATGTGACCTTAATTTATTTTGCACTTAATTTATTTTGCACTAGACGTGTCTCTGATCTTCATCCATGAATACTGCATCTAATTTTTATTTTTTAATTCTTAATTTGTTAGTAGTAGCGTGGGGGGAAATGTGTGCTACTAGTATTTAAGATACTAGTAGCGTGTGGTATAATAGATGCGCTACTACTGTTCTGTTATTAGTAGCGCGGGTTTCAAATAGTAGTAGCGTGGATGGCATCCGTGCTACTACTAAATTTTTAGTAGTAGCGCGGGTGCCAACCGCGCTACTACTAACTTTTAGCTGTAGCGCCTTATTAGTAGCGCATGTCCGCGCGCTGCTGATACACATAAAACCCGCGCTGCTGCTAGCCTTTTTCCTAGTAGTGTCAAGGTGTGAGTCGGTCTAAAACCCGAGATGCACCTGAAGGATGACATAATACCGCTGATCCCAGTAGCCCCTGAGACTCAGGTTGATTTGCAAAATCGGCCTGAGGATCAATTCCACTTCGGCAAAGATACTTATGAATAGAAACGTGGTGCAAAGTCCTCGAGACTCAAAGTGAGTGCGGCCTCTGTTGGAAAAGGCAAGGCCTAGGAGGCGCTTAGGCACGCCTAGGCGCTAGGCAATGGCCAAACGCCTCACCTGGGGCATAAATGGAGGTCTAGGCAGGGCAAGCAAGGAATTGCCTACCTAAGCAAGAACTCATGCCATATACTGCACTGATATGCCAAACGGGTTATATTCCAATGGAAGTAGACGGTAATTAACTTATTTATATGCCCTAAACTAATATCAATACCCATATAATAATCGTAAATACACTACGAGTAAAACTATATTACCGCCTAGGCCGCGCCTAGGGCTCTTAGGCACCGCCTAGGCACAAGGCGAAGGCCAACCGCCTCGCTTACGCCTACCACTTTTTCCAACCTTGGGTGCGGCCGACCAACCTGAGGATAATAATCTCCTCGAAAACTATATTGCATTTTAAATTTTCTGCATTGGATTGTCAATGCAGTAGCCCCCGAGACACTGGTCGGGTGGTAACACCAGATCAGGGGATCGATGTGCCCTTTTAATATTTGTAAATAATAAGCCCCAAGCCCAGTAGCACCCGAGCCTTAATGCGGGCACGGGAGGCCGAATTAAGGATCGATATCCATAGTAAAAACACAAATTATATGTAATGACTCTATGTATCCAAGTCTCGTCGTCATTAATGCTCGGATCTGCATTGTACAAAACTTTGTTGACCGACCATCGCCTTCAACCTCCTTGGCCAGCAAATGAGGAGTGTTTGTCCTAGTTTATAAAGCTTTTATGAGGGCAAAGATTTACGGCAAACAAGGAAATCCGCCATACGGTTTAATAAACAAAGGTACGTGAGAGACATGTTATATTATTTTTAACATAAGAAACGTCGTCCAAAGAAAATAGTCCCGCTATGGGTTCCTTTCTTTGGGTTGTCATGCTAAGCATGATCATGAAACCTCAGCACCGGTCAATGTGGGAGGAAAATACTGAGGATTTAGTTCGGGGAAAGCTTCCAAACTCTATGGTCTGAATGAACCCAAATTTTCACTTCCCTTGCGACCGTTTATAATCTGAAAGTGGCCCATCGTCGGCTTCTACCCCCTTGTTGATGCTATGCAGGGTGTTTCCGTAACAACAAAACAACCCTTAGCCGACGTCTCGGTGCCCGAAGGCAGTTGCGTTGGCGGAAACGAGGCAATCAGATATGCGGGCTTTATAACTTTCACTTAGTCATAGGAGCTTAAAGTTGGAAGGCCAGCAAGTAGCCCCCCGGTTAGCGTTCGGCGACAGCCGAGGTCAAGCCATAAACACTTCGGCCAATGTGATGAATGGCCCGTCATTTAATATAGTCATCAGACCGCTGACCAGTTTACACTTATTGTGAAAGTCCGTTTTCAGCTTTCTACACTGAAGTGCTTAACCATGCGAGCTGGAAGCACAATCGCAGTGGTTCTCCCTTTGCACACCTAGCCGAACAAAGCGGAACGTGGGAGGCAAGCACAGGAGCCGGGCAACCCAACTATTGACCGAAGACACAATTCGAAACTGATGCATATATAGCAATATCCGAGAATTTTTGCCGAATCTCTAAAGGTGTCCGGCGTTGCACTGCGAGACTTATGCGGAAAACACACAAATAATTAAAAGGTGCCATAGGATTGGAAAACCAAAAAACGTCAGTAAAAACTCGACGTCCGAACTAGATCAATTGTTCTGTGCCAATCAGAAAATTGGTCTTAGAAAAAAATTGTGCTTCTGTCGTGCTTTAACATGACACACCCTATCTCAAGACTTCAAGCGGGTCAGCCTACGGCTTCAACCTCCTATCCCGAAGGCGGAGTACTTCTCGTTAGGCCAGTTTAGCAAGCTTTAGCGGCTTTGAGGGAGAAATTAGGCTTCCCGACTATTGACCAGACACTCGCGTCGAAAAAAGGAGTGGTAGAAAAAAATACTTTGCAACGACTAAGAAGGAGAACACTTATTATAAAACAGCTCCCGAGTGACTTGGGTAAAAGAATTTTATGTATAATGATTATATGTACCGAAGTACTTATATCATATATGTGTTCACCGAACTTTAAACGCGTAGACAACCGAATCGATGGCTCTCCCTCTTGACCAAGGGCCGAAAGTGTTATGTACTCCACATCGAGAATATCGACGGTGTTTCCGATAACCGTGCAATCAAGCATAAGGCTGTAATGAGACAAAAACGTGCTCGAGGAACTTATGCTATATTACTGACAAAGTGTAAGAAGCATCTTTGAAGAAAATAGTACCTCCACTGATACCTTTCTTCGGTTGCTCATTGTTACTTATGAGACTTGTGCATAGATTTTTTGTACTCATGAGTTTCGTTGTGTGCCGGCCATCGTTGAAAACAATAAGAGCGCTAGCTTTCGGCTTCACCCAGTCTGAGGTCCGAACTCGGATTACCCGATCGTGACAATCGCAGAGGTGCTCCCTTTACTCCCTAGCCGAACAATCGGGAACGTAGGGGTAAACACAGGAGCAAGGCAACCCAGCTTGCAAATCGCTTAAATCAACATGGTGCATATTGTGGCGTAATACACGAACAAGGAACGAAGCCGTACAAGTATAATCATTTGCAAGAGGAAAGGCTTCATAAAGGAAGCCCCCAAGTAAACAAGGTATTTGAATTTGTGTGTCACAAGCAAAGTTTGGACAAGGAAGTTTTTCACAAACAACTTTTTGCTAAAAAAAGTATAATGCTTGGTCGGACCGAACAAAATTTAAAATTTTAAAACTTTGAACATGAAAGCAACTTAGCTGGTTAATGTGTTTGGCATTGATGACGTGGTCATGCTCTCAAAAAGGGAGGAGGTCTTAGCCCCCAAGCCCGATGCGCTCGGCACTCCGAAGAGGTGAAGCCCCCAGTCTAGCCGAGGTGATGGAGCAGGTCGCCGGGTGACACTGGAATCTCCGGCCGAGTAGGTTGATGAAGCGACGATGTGGGGTTGCCAACACAGGGCCGCGCTCCAAGGCAACGGCACAATTTGGTCGATGGAGGTGGGCGGCGATGTCACCCTGCCGAGGTGACAATACGGCCCGGTCTAAGTCAATTGTGCTAAGGCGACGCCACAACTCGGTTGAGGGTGTTGGAAATATGCCCTAGAGGCAATAATAAAAGTATTATTATATTTCAATGTTCATGATAATTGTCTTTTGTTCATGCTATAACTGTGTTATCCGGAAATCATAATACACGTGTGAACACTTAGACCCCAATATGTCCCTAGTGAGCCTCTAGTTGACTAGCCCGTTGTGATCAATAGATGGTCATGGTTTCCTGACTATGGACATTGGATGTCGTTGATAACGGGATCACATCATTAGGAGAATGATGTGATGGACAAGACCCAATCACAAGCTTAGCATAAAAGATCGTATAGTTCGTTTGCTAGAAGCTTTGCCAATGTCAAGTATCTATTCCTTCGACCATGAGATCGTGTAACTCCCGGTTGCCGTAGGAGTGCCTTGGGTGTATCAAACGTCACAACGTAACTGGGTGACTATAAAGGTGCATTACAGGTGTCTCCGAAAGTATCTCATGGGTTGACATGGATCGAGATCGATTTGTCACTCCGTATGACGGAGAGGTATCTCTGGGCCCACTCGGTAATGCATCATCATAATGAGCTCAATGTGACCAAGGTGTTGGCCACGGATCATGCATTACGATGCGAGTAAAGTGACTTGCGATACGAGACCGAACGAGGTATTGGGATACCGACGATCGAGTCTCGGGCAAGTAACGCATCGATTGACAAAGGAATTGCATACGGGGTTTGATAGAATCCTCGACATCGTGGTTCAACCGATGAAATCATCGAGGAGCATGTGGGAGCCAACATGGGTATCCAGATCCGCTGTTGGTTATTGCCCGAGAGTCGTCTCGGTCATGTCTGCGTGTCTCCCGAACCAGTAGGGTCTACACACTTAAGGTTCGGTGGCGCTAGGGTTAGTAGGAAGACTAGTATGTGAATACGAATGTTGTTCGAGTCCCGGATGAGATCCCGGACGTCACGAGGAGTTCCGGAAGGTCCGGAGGTAAAGAATAATATATAGGAAGTGGTGTTTGACCATCGGGAAAGTTTGGGGTTCTGGGCAAAATCTGGGACCACCGAAGGGTCCTGGGTCCACCGGTGGGGCCACCCATCCGGAGGGCCCCATGGGCCATAGGGGAAGGAACCAGCCCACAGGGGCTGGTGCGCCCCAGGCCCACCCCGCGCCTAGGGTTGAAACCCTAGGGGTGGGCGCCCACCGGCTTGGGGGCACTCCACCCCTTGTCCGCCCCCTTGAGATTGGATCTCTAGGGGCGGCCACCCTGGGGCCTATATAAAGGGGGGGGGGGCTGCAGTACACATCTCCCAAGGCGCAGCCCTCCTCCCAACACATCTCCTCCTCCGTGAGAGCTCGTGAAGCCTGCCGAGTATCTTGCATCACCACCATCACCACGCCGTCGTCTTGCCGGTGGTGCCGTCTTCCTCAACCTCTCCTTCCCCTTGCTGGATCAAGAAGGAGGAGACGTCGCTCGTCCGTGCACGTGTGTTGAACGCGGAGGTGCTGTCCGTTCAGCACTTGGCATCGGTGATCTGAATCACGTTCGAGTCGACTCCATCATCACCAAGCAAGCTTCCGCACGCGATCTACAAGTGGTATGTAGATGCAAACTCTCTCCCGTTACTCGTTGCTTAGATGAACTCATAGATGGATCTTGGTGAAACCGTAGGAAAAATTTTAATTTTCTGCAACGTTCCCCAACAAAGGCATCATGAGCTAGGTCTATCGTAGTTCTCTATTGCACGAGTAGAACACAAATTTGTTGTGGGCGTTGATCTTGTCATCTTACTTGCCCTACTAGTCTTTTCTTGCTCAACGGTATTGTGGGATGAAGCGGCCGACCAACCTTACACGTGACGCTTCGTGAGACCGGTTCCACCGATGACATGCACTAGTTGCATAAGGTGGCTGGCGGGTGTCTGTCTCTCCCACTTTAGTTGCAGCGGATTCGATGAACAGGGCCCTTATGAAGGGTAAATAGAAGTTGACAAAATCACGTTGTGGTGATTCGAGGTAAGAAAACGTTCTTGCTAGAACCCAATCGCAGCCACGTAAAAGATGCAACAACAACTAGAGGACGTCTAACTTGTTTTTGCAGCGATTGATCATGTGATGTGATATGGCGAGAAGTTGTGATGAATGTTGAATTGTGATGTATGAGATCATGTTCTTGTAATAGGATTCACGACTTGCATGTCGATGAGTATGACAACGGCGAGAATATAGGAGTTGTCTTTAATTTTTGTATGACCTGCGTGTCATTGAAGAACGCCATGTAAACTACTTTACTTCATTACTAAACGCGTTAGTCATAGAAGTAGAAGTAGTCGTTATGCGACAACTTCATGAAGACACGATGATGGAGATCATGATGATGGAGATCATGGTGTCAAGCCGGTGACAAGGTGATCATGGAGCCCCGAAGATGGAGATCAATGGAGCTTGATGATATTGGCCATATCATGTCACAACTATATATAATTGCATGTGATGTTTATTATGTTTTTACATCTTGTTTACTTAGGACGACGGTAGTAAATAAGATGATCCCTTATAAAATTTCAAGAAGTGTTCTCCCCTAACTGTGCACCGTTGCTACAGTTCGTCGTTTCTAAGCACCACGTGATGATCGGGTGTGATGGATCCTTACGTTCACATACAACGGGTGTAAGACAGATTTACACAATGAAAACACTTAGGGTTAACTTGACGAGCCTAGCATGTGCAGACATGGCCTCGGAACACGGAGACCGAAAGGTCGAGCACGAGTCGTATGAAAGATACGATCAACATGAAGATGTTCACCGATGATGACTAGTCCGTCTCACGTGATGATCGGACACGGGCTAGTCGACTCGGATCGTGTAACACTTAGATGACTGGAGGGATGTCTAATCTAAGTGGGAGTTCGTAATTTTGATTAAGAACTTTATTATCATGAACTTAGTCTAAAACCTTTGCAAATATGTCTTGTAGATCAATGGCCAACGCTAATGTCAACATGAACTTCAACGTTCCTAGAAAACCAAGCTGAAAGATGATGGCAGCAACTATACGGATGGGTCCGAACACGAGGATCATCCTCATAGCTGCCAAGAAACAAGATGTCCTAGAAGCACCGTTAGGTGACCCACCTGTTCTCCCAAAGACCGCAAGACGATTTGAACGTCTGGCGGACTCGTTCGATGATTACTCCCTCGTTCGGTCGGCATGCTCTACAGCTTAGAACCGGGCTCCAAAAGCGTTTTGAGCATCACGGAGCATATGAGATGTTCAAGAGCTGAAACTAGTTTTCCAAGCTCATGCCCGGTCGAGAGATATGATGTCTCGACAAGTTCTACAGCTTGTAAGATGGAGGAAAACAGTTACACGGTGAGCACATCCTCAAGATGTCCGGGTTGCACAACCGTATGACCCAAATGAACATAAACCTCCCGATGAGGCGGTCATTGACAGAATCCTCGATCGCTCCCACCAAGCTACAAGAGCTTCGTGATGAACTACAACATGCGGGGATGGTAAAGACCATTCTGAAGTGTTCTCGATCTTTGAGGTCAGTGAGAGGCTGAAATCAAAAGGAACATCAAGTGTTGATGGTCAATAAGACCACTAAGTTCAAGAAAGGCAAGGGTAAGAAGAACTTCAAGAAGGACGGCAAGGATGTTGCCGCGCCCGTAAGTCTGTTCGGGAAGAAGTCAAAGAATGGACCCAAGCCCGAGACCGAGTGCTTTTATTGCAAGGGAAGGGTCCTTTGAAGCGGAACTGCCCCAAATACTTAGCGGATAAGAAGGCCGGCAACACCAAAGGTATATTTGATATACATGTAATTGATGTGTACCTTACCGATTACTCGTAGTAACTCCCGGTATTTGATACCGTGCCGTTGCTCATATTTGTAACTCACGGCAGGAGCTGCGGAATAAACGGAGACTGGCGAAGGGCGAGGTGACGATCGCGTCGGGAATGGTTCCAGAGTCGATGTGATCGCCGTCGACACGCTGCCTCTACATTTACCTACGGGATTAGTTTTAAACCTCAATAATTGTTATTTAGTGCCAAGTTTGAGCATGAACATTGTATCCGGATCTCGTTTGATACGAGATGGCTACTCATTTAAGTCCGAGAATAATGGTTGTTCGATTTATATGAGAGATATGTTTTATGGTCATGCTCCGATGGTCAATGGTTTATTCTTAATGAATCTCGGCGTAATATTACACATGTTCATAGTGTGGATGCCAAAAGATGTAAAGTTGATAACGATAGTCCCACATACTTGTGGCACTCGCCGCCTTGGTCACATTGGTGTCAAGCGCATGAAGAAACTCCATGCTGATGGACTTTTAGAGTCTCTTGATTATGAATCGTTTGACACATGCGAACCATGCCTCTTAGGCAAAATGACCAAGACTCCGTTCTCGGAACAATGGAGCGAGCAACCAACTTGTTGGAAATCATACATACCGATGTATGCGGTCCAATGAGCGTTGAGGCTCATGGAGGATATCGTTATGTTCTCACTCTCACCGATTTACTTGAGTAGATATGGGTATGTCTACTTAATGAAACACAAGTCTGAGACCTTTGAAAAGTTCAAGGAATTTCAGAGTGAGGTGGAGAATCAACGTGACCGAAAGATAAAGTTCCTACGATCAGATCGTGGAGGAGAATATTTAAGTCACGAATTTGGCACACACTTAAGAAAATGTGGAATCGTTTCACAACTCACGCCGCTGAACACCTCAAATAAACGGTGTGTCCGAACGTCGAATCGCACTCTATTGGATATGGTGCGGTCTATGATGTCTCTTACCGATTTACCACTTTGTCATTTTGGGGATACGCTCTAGAGACAGCTACATTCACTTTAAATAGGGCTCCGTCTAAATCCGTTGAGACGACACCGTATGAATTATGGTTTGGGAAGAAACCTAAGTCGTCGTTTCGAAAGTTTGGGGATGCGATGCTTATGTCAAGAAACTTCAACCTAAAAGCTCGAACCCAAGTCGGAAAAATGCGTATTCATAGGATACCCTAAGGAAACTGTCGGGTATACCTTCTACTTAAGATCCGAAGGCAAAGTCTTTGTTGCCAAGAACGGATGCTTTCTAGAAAGAGTTTCTCTCGAAAGAAGTAAGTGGGAGGAAAGTAGAACTTCGATGAAGTACTACCTCTCGAACGGGAAAGTGGTGCCGCGAGAAACCGTTCCTGTAATGCCCACACCCACTGAAGAGGAAATCATTGATGATGATCAAGATACTTCGGATCAAGTTACTACTGAACTTCGAAGGTCCACAAGGACACGTTCCGCACCAGAGTGGTACGGCAACCCTGTCATGGAAATCATGTTGCTAGACAACAATGAACCTTCGAACTATGAAGAAGCGATGGCGGACCCGGATTCCAACAAATGGCTTGAGGCCATGAAATCCGAGATAGAATCCATGTATGAAAACAAAGTATGGACTTTGACAGACTTGCCGATGATCGGCGAGCGATAGAAAATAAATGGATTTTTAAGAAGAAGACGGACGCGATGGAAATGTCACCATTTATAAAGCTCGACTTGTCGCTAAGGGTTATCGACAAGTTCAAGGGATTGACTACGACGAGACATTCTCTCCGTGGCGAAGCTTAAGTCCGTCCGAATCATGTTAGCAATTGCGCATACTATGATTATGAGATATGGCGATGGACGTCAAACGGCATTCCTTAACGGACATCTTAAGGAAGAGCTGTATATGATGCAGCCGGAAGGTTTTGTCGATCCTCGAAACGCTAACAAAGTATGCAAGCTCCAACGATCCATTTATGGACTGGTGCAAGCATCTCGGAGTTGGAACATTCGCTTTAATGAGATGATCAAAGCGTTAGTTTACGCAGACTTATGGAGAAGCCTGCGTTTACAAGAAAGTGAGTGGGAGCTCAGTAGCATTTCTCCTATTATATGTAGATGACATACTCTTGATGGGAAATGATACAAAACTTCGGACAGCATTAAGGCCTACTTGAACAAGTGTTTTTCAATGAAGGACCTTGGAGAAGCTGCTTATATATTAGGCATCAAGATCTATAGGGATAGATCGAGACGCCTCATAGGTCTTTCACAAAGCACATACCTTGATAAAATTTTGAAGAGGTTCAAAATGGATCAGTCCAAGAAGGGTTCTTGCCTATGTTACAAGGTGTGAAACTGAGCTCACTCGATCACCGACCACGACAAAAGATAAAGAAGAGATGAGTGTCATCCCTATGCTTCAGCCATAGGATCTATTATGTATGCCATGTCAGTGTACTGCACCGATGTAAACCTTGCCGTAAGTTTGGTTGCAAGATACCAAAGTAATCCCGCAAGGAACACCGACAGCGGTCAAGAATATCCCGGCACCGAAAAGGACAAAGGACATGTTTCGTTTATGGAGGAGACGAAGAGCTCGTCAGAAAAGGCTACGTCGACGCTTAGCTTCGACTCGGATCTGGATGACTCTAAGTCACAAACCGGATACGTGTATATGTTGAATGGTGGAGCGATGGCTGGTGCAACCGCAAGCGAGCGTCGTGGCGGGATCTACGTGTGAAGCGGAGTACATGGCAGCCTCGGAGGCAGCGATGAAGCAATTTGGGTGAAGGAGTTCATCACCGACCTAGGAGTCATACCCAATGCGTCGGGGCGATCAAACTCTTCTGTGACAACACCGAGCTATTGCCCTTGCAAAGGAGCCTGTGTTTCACAAGAAGACCGAGCACATCAAGCGTCGTTTCAACTCCATCCGTGAAAATGTTCAAGATGGAGACATAGAGATTTGCAAAGTGCACACGGATCTGAATGTCGCAGATCCGCTGACTAAACCTCTCTCGCGTGCAAAACATGATCAACACCGAACTCTATGGGTGTTCGATTCATCACAATGTAACTAGATTAGTGACTCTAGTGCAAGTGGGAGACTGTTGGAAATATGCCCTAGAGGCAATAATAAAAGTATTATTATATTTCAATGTTCATGATAATTGTCTTTTGTTCATGCTATAAGCGTGTTATCCGAAATCATAATACACGTGTGAACACTTAGACCCCAATATGTCCCTAGTGAGCCTCTAGTCGACTAGCCCGTTGTGATCAATAGATGGTCATGGTTTCCGACTATGGACATTGGATGTCGTTGATAACGGATCACATCATTAGGAGAATGATGTGATGGACAAGACCCAATCACAAGCTTAGCATAAAAGATCGTATAGTTCGCTTGCTAGAAGCTTTGCCAATGTCAAGTATCTATTCCTTCGACCATGAGATCGTGTAACTCCGGTTGCCGTAGGAGTGCCTTGGGTGTATCAAACGTCACAACGTGGCGGGTGACTATAAAGGTGCATTACAGGTGTCTCCGAAAGTATCTGTTGGGTTGACATGGATCGAGATCGATTTGTCACTCCGTATGACGGAGAGGTATCTCTGGCCCACTCGGTAATGCATCATCATAATGAGCTCAATGTGACCAAGGTGTTGGCCACGGATCATGCATTACGGTGCGAGTAAAGTGACTTGCGGTAACGAGACCGAACGAGGTATTGGGATACCGACGATCGAGTCTCGCAAGTAACGCATCGATTGACAAAGGAATTGCATACGAGGTTTGATAGAATCCTCGACATCGTGGTTCAACCGATGAAATCATCGAGGAGCATGTGGGAGCCAACATGGGTATCCAGATCCCGCTGTTGGTTATTGCCCGAGAGTCGTCTCGGTCATGTCTGCGTGTCTCCCGAACCAGTAGGGTCTACACACTTAAGGTTCGGTGACGCTAGGGTTAGTAGGAAGACTAGTATGTGAATACCGAATGTTGTTCGGAGTCCCGGATGAGATCCCGGACGTCACGAGGAGTTCCGGAAGGGTCCGGAGGTAAAGAATAATATATAGGAAGTGGTGTTTCGCCATCGGGAAAGTTTCGGGGTTCTGCAGCAAAATCGGACCACCGGAAGGGTCCCGGGGGTCCACCGGGTGGGGCCACCCATCCCGGAGGGCCCCATGGGCCATAGGGGGAAGGGAACCAGCCCACAGGGGGCTGGTGCGCCTCAGGCCCACCTGCGCCTAGGGTTGAAACCCTAGGGGTGGGCGCCCACCGGCTTGGGGGCACTCCACCCCTTGGCCGCCGCCCCTTGAGATTGGATCTCTAGGGGCCGCCACCTGGGGCCTATATAAAGGGGGGGGGGGCTGCAGACACATCTCCCAAGGCGCAGCCCTCCCTCCCAACACATCTCCTCCTCCGTAGAGCTCGGGCGAAGCCACAGAGTATCTTGATCACCACCATCACCACGCGTCGTCTGCCGCCGGTGGTGCCGTCTTCCTCAACCTCTCCTTCCCTTGCTGGATCAAGAAGGAGGAGACGTCGCTCGTCCCCGTGTGTTGAACGCGAGGTGCTGTCCGCTCAAAGACTTGGCATCGGTGATCTGAATCACGTTCGAGTACGACTCCATCATCACCAAGCAAGCTTCGCACGCGATCTACAAGTGGTATGTAGATGCAAACTCTCTCCCGTTACTCGTTGCTTAGATGAACTCATAGATGGATCTTGGTGAAACCGTAGGAAAAATTTTAATTTTCTGCAACGTTCCCCAACAGAGGGATGTAGGACGGCGACGTCGGCTCACCAGCGGCGTGGCGTAGTGGAGGCCGATTATCTGCATGCATGAAGTAGCACAAAGCATATAGCAAAAATAAATAAATAAAAATTATTTATGTAAAATAAATTATTAACAGAGATGTGGCGTGGCGAGGCCATTGTCGACACCGGGCGTTGGCGTAGTGGGATGACAAAATCCGACCAAGACGGGCGCCGAGATTACTGGACGCTTGATCGCATGAGGCAGCGACAAGATATCGGGTCGCCTCAAGCGGCGACCACAGTGTGAACCTAATTGCAAAACCTGCAGCACAAAAAGTGCATACCGTCAGAGAATACTCTTTGAACGGAAAACGCATGTACATGCGTCAATAAAATGTCTCTGCAAAAAATAATGCAGTACAAACGGACAAAAATATTTTGTGTAAAAATTCCAATTATCATGAGGAATTGGAGATTGCACGTAGCACCAGTTGATCTAGTATACACGTAGTAGTACTAGTTGGACTAGTAGTCATCAATATACGTGGAGACCAGCTGAAAAACTAGCAATCAATTGTACTACTCCTTTTAGCAAGCAAAGGACACCATTAATGGGTGATCAGCGGCCACATAGGCGTCAGAATAAAAAAAAGGAAAAAGGAATTAATGAGAGAAAGGAGAGAATCTCCCTGGATGGCCATCGAGCCGAATTCTTGTCCGCCGCACGTGCGCCGCGTGATGGTTTCCTCGGCTGGGGCGCCGTTTGATGGAAACTAGTGGCTGGGGCGCCACCTGGTGGCGCCTCTTAGGACGGAATTGCCCGCACTAATCTATCTGTCGTATTTGTTAACGTGTTTGTATGATATTTGTTAACATACCGTGTGACTTCGTATTATTCTTGCTGGTGCATTTGTTAACATCGGTATGCAGTCCAAATGAGCGTCAATTGTTAAAAAAGAATACATGAAATAGAACTGCAGCCGCAGATGGTGTGGTGCCTGGTGGGGAATGGATAGCTTTGTAATAACACTAAAAGTAGTATGATGCCGCTTCTTGAAAATGATAGATACATCAACAGAAGTAGACTGTCATGAAATACATCTGGCTTAGGAGCAAAGACAGGAGCATAACTGTAGAATGAAATAAATGGAGATAATAGAACAAGTACAAAAGTGTAGGTACATCAATAAACTGCATATTGAGATCTACTCCTATAAGAAAAATGCCAGTCAACGATATCATCTTAAAATTACCATGAGCAACTCATAGATCAAGCATATGAATGAGCATGAATGTATATTTACACCAGTTAAAGCAAATGGATGCTCCTAAATTACACCATCTACATTAAGGTAAATTATGAGAGGAATACTACATACCCTACATCCAGTAAGAGCAAATGCCGGCACATTTCATATTTAGCACTGCAGCGTTACAGAACAAGCCATCTATATTATGCCTATGTGCTCAAACAGAAGTGTTAACTGCTAAATGAATTATAGGATACACATACCCTTGGAATTAACAACTACACTCATCGGACTGCTCCAAGGAAATGAAGCCTCCACCACTGTAGTGCAAACATAACAAAAAATCATCAGCAATGACCCCCCCTATCGATTAATATTCTTTTTATTTATTCACATGCTCCAACGTAAGTCAAATCATAGGCATATGGCCAGATGTCATCACTGTTTGTTTTACCAATTCCCTATCCACCTGTGTATTTCATAAATAAGCACATAAAATTTCACATAATTTACCTGTATTATTGGCGGATCTATGAGATATCAACCAAAACCAATTATAGAAACTAAGCTATCCTATAAAATGGCTAACACATACTTTTTTCGGCAAATTCACAAACAGGAAAGGATAGGGTACAGAGTGTTGCTACATAATGCATCACTACAGAGTACAGACCTTGCTATCGAAGAAAGTTCTCCATAATCTTCATTCACATTCATTCGCTTTGCGAGGGCGAAAGCTGCAAGCAATATTAAAATTAATAATATGTGTTGTGATATGGTATGAGAGCTAGGCCATGCTAAACATGTTTATGAGCAAATAAAATAAGTAGTAGTGGACAATCATTCTGTGCTGGATAGCTTGTGCGTTGCAATCTTTTCTCAGCACATAATGTGCTTTTGTGTTTCCAGATAGGAAACACACTTTCTGCTTGGTTTTTCGGTCATTGGTGGACATATGGAGATGGAACTGAAGACTTATTCATAAATACATAAAGCTAGCGGAAATTGTTAGAGGTGACCGTAGATTTAATTTTGGGGAGTAGCACTCAGCCGAGAACCTAGTTAGATGATCCATTTACATATATGGTAGCTGCTTCAAAAGTTAGGTGCCCGAGTATCATATGAAATAGCAACAGTTGTCAATAAGACAACTTCTAAACCCAAATCAATCGCCGGAACTACCATATAAATTACTAAGAGTAAAATAAAGCATGTTGTTGATAACAATGGAACTTTCCAGTGTCTAAATATTATAGGAGCTAATAAGAGTCATGTCAATGCATTTGCATCAACAAAAGATCACCAAAAGGCTGATTGCATTGGATATACTACATAAGAGAAAGTTCAGTAACTGTATAGAAACGTCCAAGCTCATTAGTAATTGAGAAAGCATGTCCTTCTCTCTGCTACTTGAGGCTGATTCCATCAACGCTTTCTCACTCACATATATTAATAAACAAAAGAAGGGAAGAAAAGAGGTGAGAAAAGAAGCCGAGGATCAAGGACCATTGTTATGCAACCTGTTCAGATACATCATCAGGCTATCAATACCCTTGTAGTTAACATGAAAATTTTGACAATACATCATAGTACTCGGATTAGTTGTGTCAGCGAATGGATAGTAAAGTGAAAAGCTTGCCATATTGTATGGTACTAAAAAAATATCACCACCTTGATTAGGTAGTAGTCTAGTTTCTAGGGATGGGTCGGGTCAATATCTGTCCAAACAACACAATTGTAACTCAGTTGTTAATATCAGGAAATATCCATTAAACTAAACGAGCTGTAGTAAATATGTTGATAAATTAGGTGACTTTACACTATAGTATTTGTAAAAGATTTAGTAATGCATCAGCAACAAAAGGGAGTGAATGAAAAATTTAGTATCTTCCCCATTTACCTACCTTTGGGATCACCTAGCAGATCAGATGACCTTATTTATTTGCATGGAATAGAAACATAAGGCAAGAGAAAGAGAAAAAAAAGTATGATGCCTCAATACTGATATACTGATATGGTGCCCACCTTAAGAATAGTAGCATCATAGCCAGTTGCAGCAATTCATTTTCTCTTGTATACAAAGTGGGGATCATAAAAAAATCAATGCTCATTATGTTGATAGCTCATTAGAAAAGGAAGGATGATGCTCACATTATGAGTATGTAGGTCAAGGTCTTTGTTCTCCGTGATGACCTTCCAAAATTGTTGTGAGCTAAATGAAAACCCTAACGCTGGAATAACACCACGCCGATCTCCAACAAATCCACCGAAGCAATAGAACGCTCAAACATATCTCTCAAACTGAAACCTTCAGAAATGCAATGTATTGCATTATTAATATTTCCATAGTTACACCGACCTGCTTTCTGAAATTGTGAGTAACATATATATTGAAACTGAAATGGCAGTAATGTAGGATGCTTCTTATAAATAAACCAAATCAGCAAATTATGAGTTGAAGATGCAAATTTCAGTTTCCCTAAATGGCCGAGATGCATCTGTAGCTCCAACATAAAAAAAACAAGAGCAACTATATAGATCCGAGAATACAGTACATGTCCAGGATAAACAGGTGATAACATATCTAGCACCAAGGCCTGAACCAACGTAGCGCTTATCAGATTTCTTGAGCGGCTAATTTAAAGGTAGCAAAAAAGAACAAATTTCACTTTCAGTGCATACTTTCATCGGTACTCACATGATGTAATGAGAGTGAGACTACGTACAGGAAGCTGAATGTGCAAGATCGACGTCTTCTTGGAAGAGCGACATGAACAATCCATTCGGTGGAATTACAACAGGTCCATTAGGCAGTACTTTCCCATCCTGCAAAATTGCAAAAGGATAACTGAGTACATAACCAACTTAATAGACATACAAAAAATTTAGAAATAGACATATACTAATAGATAATCAATGCAGTTATACTACATATATTATCAGATCACCACAGATTGAAAAAAGTGACAGAAGGAAACAACAAATGACAGCAACTATATTTACATGTTTTAGATAGAAGAGGAAGTTTTTGTCAGATATGCCTAGACAACGGCTCTAGCACCAAGGAATGTTGGTTGATAACCATTTTCCTGGTTGGGAAATAGAAGCCTCATCAAAAATGTATGTGGTTTATGTGCACAAAACTGGATGCAATCTAATCTAAAAATAAAACCCTGAAACTAAATCGCAAAATTGTGCATCACACCTTTACTGCAAAAAGAGTAGAGCACCACTAGACAGACTCCAATCTTGTTATGATCCAACTTATGAGAGAAACAATTGATTAAAATCACTATTTGCTGAATGGGCAATATCAATTTCATGCAACAACTCCTGATTAGCATAACTCCAAATGTTTACCTGCAGAACAAGTATTAATATAGGAGTAAAATGAATCACCACGAACTCTCCAGCCTTTTCTCGTCCGATAGCTAGGTACATACAAGCAAGCACAATACATGGCCAAATTGGATAGAGCAGATTAGGACAAGGACAAAGTGCCAAACCGCAAGCACAATACATGGCCAAATTGGATAGAGCAGATTAGGACAAGGACAAAGTGCCAAACCCAGGCCGGCGCGATCCACTTCTCTAAGAAGTGGGAACACGCCGCTGGATGCGCAGCCGCTGAGGCCAAGCTCGTTGGCGGGGCTTGACATGGTCAAGCCGCACCGAGTGCTTGGGGGGAGGGGGAGGCGCGGCAGAGCGTGGACGGCGCACCTTTGGCAGTACTGATGCCCGATCTGAGCGTCTTGCCGTCGATGCGGACTACTTGACCACCGATCAAGCACCTACGAGCACGTTACCATCGCGGCACCAGCAGGTCTGGCCACCGCCAGCGACTCAGCCACGCCCTCTGCGCCCATGACCGTGTTACGCTGGTTCTGGCATGGCCCGTCCGCTCCGCTCTGCTCTGCCCGGCCTACTACTCGATCTGGTGCGAGGGGGAGGGGAGGTCGCCGATGGTGAGGAGAAGGCAAGGGGAGGAGAAAAAGGGTGGAAGAGTCAGCCGTTGGAGAGGGCATGGGTGGCGGCGGCGGCGGCGGGGAGGGCGCGGGTGACGGCGGCGGCGGCGGCTGCGGGGAGGGGAAGGGAGAGGGAGAGAGGAATCGGGGGATGGGGACTGGGGGCTGGGCCGCTGGCCAATCTCTTTCTCTCTTTCTTCTCGATGAAGCGAACTTCTTTGTCTCATACCTAATCCGACGTGGACATCGCGAGCAGGCGCCCTTTGCGCGACGATATATGTGTGCGATTTCTTATTGCATTGATCTTCCGCGGTCTGTTGCATGTGCGCCCATGTGACACAACTACGGCGCGGATCTGATGTAGTACCAGACGTCGGATATTTTTCTGGTCTCAATTTAACTGCAAATAGGGCAGTATGAAGCAACGACCATAATTTTGCAAAGACAAGGTAGTTCATGCGAACAGATTTAACTAAAAAAAATCAGCGGCAGCGAATCAGACTGCTTCAAAACAACAGCTCCACGTCTAATCTAATTAAATAACAAATAAAGAAATAAGAAAGAACCGAATCACCCTGGATGCTTCCGCATATGAGTTCACGCCGGCCCGGTGTATTGCTGCACACGAGAATTACTGTGCGTGCGTGATCAGTGCCGCTGGCCGGACTGCCTCCGCAACACAGGGTATAGATCGTCTTTGGGTGTTCTGCCAGTGACCGCACACCTCGGATCTGATGCACTGGCAGGCAGCGGACAAGACCGCTGCCGCTAGAAAATTTCTTGATCTCGTTCTGCAAATAAAGTAGCACAACGCGGAACCAACGATTTTGCAAAGCGAGGTAATTTACATGGAATAAATCTAACTGAAAAAATATCACCTGATCATCATATCGATCCGTGTCGATCACCTAGCAGGCTGTCAATGAAAGCACCAATGTCAGTGTCAAAACCGGCGGATCTCGGGTAGGGTGTCCCGAACTATGTGTCTAAGGCTAATGGTAACAGGAGGCGGAGGACACGATGTTTAACCAGGTTCGGGCCCTCTCGATGAAGGTAATACCCTAGTTCATGCTTGATTGATCTTGATGATTTGAGTATTACAAGAGTTGATCTACCACGAGATCGTAGAGGCTAAACCCTAGAAGCTAGCCTATGATTATGATTGTTGTCTATTCACTAGCCTGGCCTCGGTTTATATAAGACACCTAAAGCCTAGGGTTTAGGAGATTCCTTGTCTTGGGCGCCAAGTCTTGTGGAGTCTTCCTTGTATGCGGCAGGGGTTGTCCGAACTGGCCCATGAGTATACGGCCATGGGGGTCCTCGGCCCAATCCAACTGATCGGGAGACGACGTGGTGAGTAACCCCTAGTCCAGGACACCGTCAAACGTAGCATGCAATTTCAAAAAATTTCTTATGCTCACGCAAGATCTATCTAGAAGATGCATAGCAATGAGAAGGGGAGAGTGTGTCCACGTATCCTCGTAGACCGAAAGCGGAAGCGTTTGACAACGTGGTTAATGTAGTCGAACTTCTTCTCGTTCCGACCGATCAAGCACCGAACGTACGACACCTCCGAGTTCTGCACACGTTCAGCTCGATGATGTCCCTCGAACTCTTGATCCAGCCAAGTGTCAAGGGAGAGTTCCACCAGCACGACGGCGTGGTGATAGTGATGTTGAAGTGATCCACGCAGGGCTTCGCCTAAGCACTACGTGAATATGATCGGAGGCGTAAATTGTGGAGGGGGGCGCCGCACACTGCTAACAATGGTTGGTGTCAGTGTCAAAACCGGCGGATCTTGGGTAGGGGGTCCCGAACTGTGCGTCTAGGCGGATGGTAACAGGAGACAAGGGACACGATGTTTTTACCCAGGTTCGGGCCCTCTCGATGGAGGTACAACCCTACTCCTGCTTGATTAATATTGATGATGTGGGTAGTACAAGAGTAGATCTACCACGAGATCAAAGAGGCTAAACCCTAGAAGCTAGCCTATGGTATGATTGTTGTTCGTCTATCGACTAGCTTCGCCCTGGTTTATATAATGCACTAGAGGCCTAAGATAACAAGAGTCCTAGCCGAATACGCCGGTGGAGGAGGGGTCCTTTTCTTGATCGCCAAGTCTTGTGGAATCTTCCTTGTATGCGGCAGTTGTCCAGACTGGACCATGAGTATACGGCCATGGGGTTCCTTGGCCCAATCCAACTGATTGGGAGACGACGTGGTGAGTACCCCCTAGTCCAGGACACCGTCAGTAGCCCCCTGAACCGGTCTTCAAGTTAGGGACGCTCCTCGATTCTTCCGAACTGTTCTTCATCTTCGGTTGTCGGTCTTGAAAACTGGTTCAACAAATCTTCTCATCTTCGATCTTGAGGTTCGCCGAAATGAATTCGACAAGTTTATACGTTGGGTATCCGAGGAGCCCCCTTAAGTTTCCGGCCTTTATCAATGCCTTGTTATTTTTATGCCACACCTCGGGTTTGTAGTTGTTCCCGGGAGGCAGTGCCCTCTTGCATCCGAGCTCTAACGCCGGACTGCATTCGAGGTATCTTTTGCAGCCGAGCACCAACGCCGGACTGCTTTCGAGCTCCAACGCCGAAATGTATCCGAGCTCCAACGCCGGACTGTGTCCAAGCTCCAACGCCGGACTATATCCAAGATGTCATAGATCATCTTGGTCCAAAAAAGTTGAAGGAGTTTAGCCGAGATTAATGCCGGAAATGCCCTCTAAGGAGCCAGCCACTTGCGTCCGAGCTATATGCTGAACTGCTTCTGAGGAGGTTCAGCACCTCGGTCATGGGCTGATTTTTGGTCGATATTTTTTATTGATGCAATTTATTCTCTGACGAGATATATAGCCATTAGCCCTCAAGGTGTGTATCGGTCTAAAACCCGAGATGTACCTGAAGGATGCCATAAGACCGCTGATCCCAGTAACCGCTGAGACTCAGGTCGATTTGCAAAATCGGCCTGAGGATCAAGTCCTAGCTCGGCAGAATACTTAGGGACACAAAAAGCGGCGTGCTCAGTCCTCGAGACTCAGGTTGGGTGCGGCCGACCAACCTGAGGATCAAAATCTCCTCGGAAACTGTATTGCACTTAAAATTTTCTCATAGAGCAGCAATGCAAGAGCCCCGAGACATCGGGTCGGTTGGCAACACCAGATCAGGGGATCGATGTGCCCCTTTAATATTTGTAAATAATAAGCCCAAAGCCCAGTAGCCCCCGAGCCTTAACGCGGGCACGGGTGGCCGAATTAAGGATCGATATCCCTATTAAAATCACAAATTATGTGTAATGACTCTATGTATCCAAATACTTTATGTCATTAATGCTCGGATCCGCATTGTACAAAACTTTGTTGACCAACCATCGGCTTCAACCTCCTCGGCCAGTAGCCAAGGAGTGTTTGTCCTACCTTATAAAGCCTTTATGAGGGCAAAGATTTACGACAAACAAGGCAATCTGGCGATACGGTTGTATAAACAAAGGTACTGTTCGCACACGAACACGTCACGTGTACCCTCGACGTCGGGGGTGATGCACCGCAGCTCACGTCGAAGGAGACCCGACCGACAGCGAGCGACGCGCAAGACAATCGTGGCGCTTTTAGACCAAGCCCCACTTGCCCGGGAGGGACCCGTCGCCGTGGCTCGCGGCGACTATGGGCTGCCCTAGGTCGATTCGCTCGCCCCTAGAGCCTCGTGGATCTCTGCCCTCCAACGCGAAGAACGAACGAAGAACGAGAAAGAAAGATACAAGGGTAGGGGATAAAGATAGATGAACACAAAAGTGTAATAGATTGATTGGTTCGATTGGTGTTGTTCAATCGGCCGTCACCCCCAACGTATATAAGAGGCGGCTGGACTTCCCGTACAAGTAAAGGATTCATCTAGGCTTTCCTTACAAGAAAAATTACATCAATTCGCGTCCTAGAGTCCTAGTTCTATTCCAACTCGGATCCAGTCTGAATCTGGGCCAACTTCTGTCTTCCTCCTTGTGCAGGCCGCCGAGCCTCCATATGACCTCCGATCAAGATGGCCCAAATATCAAACTTGTGCGCCTCGACGATACGAACAACTCTCATGTTGATCACTTTTTCAAATAAGGCCATCTTGAATACTTTTCGAGGTCATCTTTACCTTCCAGTCGGACTCGGTCTTGCGGTAGACTGAATTATCCGAGTCTTGTAGTGAATTTGCAGGCCATATACTATCTCTGATGACGATGACTCCAAAAGCAAAGTTTACCGTATTGACGATACGCACAACTTCTGTATTGAACACTTCTTCATCCGAGGTTATCTTGATAAACTTTCGAGCACATGTTCAGTTTCACTCGGATTTGAGCTCATCCACTCGGATATTAGAGTCTTTCACTCGACTGGACCTTTTCACTCGGATGACTACATTTTCACTCGGAAGACAATCTTTCACTCGGATGATGACCACATTTTCAGTCGGAAGACAATCTCTTACTCGATCGATAAGTTTTCACTCGACCTTTTACTCGATCGGTAAGTTTTTGACGTTTTACTCGATCGGTAGGTTTTCACTCGACCTTTTACTCGATCGGTAGGTTTTCACTCGACCTTTGACTCGATCGGTAGGTTTTCACTCGACCGGTGACTCGATCGGTAGGTTTTCACTCGACCGATGACTCGATCGGTAGGTTTTCACTCGACCGATGAGTTTTCACTCGCATGGTAAGCTTTCACTCGACCAAAAACATAGCCTGATCTTGATTTGCCTCTCCAGGTTACATACGACCTCGGATTGAGACGAATTTTATATGAAAATCGATCGGCTCGACGAGACGAAACTTTTTCGTGTTGAAGGTTTTTCGATTCAAGGACTTCTTAAGGGCCTAATTGCTCGCGCGACCCATCAGACATGGCGTCTGATACTTTGCGCCAGATTTTCACTCAGCTTCGGCCTGCAGTGTATTGCCTCTAACTTTTGCATATAAACTCGGATTGAGATGATTTATATATCAAAATCGATTGTCTCGACGAGACGAAGACAATTCCTTTAGAATACTCCTTCATCCGAGGTCGTCTTGAAGGCATGATCGGCCAAAAATCACTCGGAACATTGAATTATGCCACTCGGAGTATAGTTTCGTTCCGTAAGATAAGGTCGAATGAATATAACCGAAACATCAAAGTTGTTCCACTCGGCGACGTGAATATTTTCATGCTGAAGGCCCATTCACTCGAGACCATCTTCATTGCAATCTGTATCTTGCCAAAAACAGCTGTCAACACATGCCCCCTTGTTTTCTGGCAGAGCTTGCGTGCCAGAAAATACCTTGCCTAGGGTAATTTTTAAGCACGATGTCAACACTCCATCGGCTGTGCCTGTTGAGTATGATAATTTTAATCATCCATATGCTCATGTTTGTTGCTTCTTCGGTAGAGCCTCTTGGATAATACTTGTCTGAAAACAACAACTGGGTGTCACAAAGGCTTCCACGTAAGTTTCTTATGTCAATCCGGACCTTGCATTTGTCCAGGCATTCCCTGGGAATATTAGAACCCTTCAACAAAGACGGTTGCCCAACGATTATGACCATGCACCTCAAAGGAATACTGTCCACTGTTCGGCGACTCAACTCATTATCAAAGTACACCATCAAGCCTCCGCCGAACAACGTCTGTCTCCTGACTTCAATCCTGCAAATAAATAACATTTGGATTCAGGACTCTTTTATGCACTAGACCCTTGATTGTTGGTCGACTCAATAATTAAATCGGCCTCGCCAGTACTGGCGAACACTGAACATCGGCTATAGGACTAGGAAATCCACCATGGTGAACACCGTTAGCCAGATGCCGGGTTTTGCCAACACAATGAATTATGAGGGCGATATGCAAATATCGGCCATGCGTTCTTATCTCAAAAGTGCTCGGGAGTCCGTCCACCAAAGTGTGAATAGCCGAAATAAGTCAGATGTTTCGGCTGAGGAAAAATTCCATAGCGTTGATTTTGATGGTATGATCGAAGAATATGGATGAGACGCCTCTTGGAGTCTCCTATATGAAAATTGTCGTCCTTGCCTCACGGGCTTTACACTTGTACTCCTTATTTCTGCCCCATCGCAGGAGATGTGATGCCGCTCTTGACTCGAGGATTTCCTTAGGAACCCGTGCCATGTTCCTCTTCTCCAGCTCTTTGGCCCTAAGCCGTTTTAGCTTCTTCATTGCGAATATGGTAAGCGAGTGGGCGTCCGGCTGGTACTTTGGTTTATGCATCGCAAATTCTTTACGTCTTTGGGCATCTCGGCTTGGCTTGTCCAAACTTGACTATTGGATCCTTGAAATTTACTTGCTTCACTTTCTTGTCCTTTGCAGCCAACATAGGCTTGGCTAGCTTTTTGTCATTTGGAGTCGGATCCAAATAGCACTCTTGCGGCCATCCTTTTCTTTCTTCACTTTTTTAACACTTGTTGCAATAGAAGGTCGGGCATCATTTCTACTTTGACTGCTCCTCTTGGGAACCCATGCCATGTTCTTCTTTCTCAACTCATGTGCACTAAGTCTTTGTAATTCCTTCTCTTGCCAATGTGCTAAGCCGAGTGGGCACCTCGGCTGTGATTCTGTTTGAACCAATGCTAACTCTTTTTTGGCCTTGTACACTCTCAACTTCTTCCCTTCAGATTTGGCACTTGATCGACTTGCCTTGTTGCGACCATCTTTCTTGACCTGGTACACTTGCTTGACCACCTCTTTCTTGTTCCTTGAGCTCCGGACCGATTCCTTACGATTGAAAAAGTCTTTGACTTGTGATTGTTCATCAAATGTTGATCTTTTTGGAGCTGCATAATGTTGGCGAGATGATCTAAAATAAGATGGATAATTTGCCCTTGTATCATACCTGCCCCATGACGGATATGGATTTACATGAGTGTAGGGAGGCATCCACGACATTGGCATTGGCGGCCCAACAGCAGGATATGAAGTCTGCTTGTCTTCCTTTGCCAATCCAAGTCTTCAAATTTATGCCTTGGGGCGACTTGATACTTTTGTTTCACTCGGCCGATAAGCACTCTTTGCCTCACTTATTTTCGATATTTTGTTAATAAGCTGCTAAAGTGACTTTCGCTTTTTACCTTTGTGCTTACCATTGCCTTTGCTTTCTTTAGTTGTGCGTGCATCGGTCTTTGAATTTCCTCGTTGCCCCCAGTGCTAGATGTCACCATTGTAGCTTTGATGAAACTCCTATCTTCAATATTATTGCTGATGCACTTTTGAATGATTACCTCACTTGAAGATTTGATCCCATCATCATTAGCGTATACATGTCCGTCTTTCGATGAGTCGGGTTGAGGTAGCCGAGTCAATGCTTGATCTCCATCAAGACCAATCTGAGTCGACTGGCCATATGCTTGTGCCTCAACGAGCACCAATCGTCCCATGTAAGCTGATTGTGTGGCTTGATGAATCACATTGTTGTCTTTGACATTCTGTTCAAACGAACATTGCATTTGTTCTTGTCTTGATAGCTCGACATCGTGATCAATTATAATAATAGGATTTATTGATGATGTACCGATGATGTGATCACCTATGCCCAGATTGAAGGTATGCTGCTCATTCATTAACCGATATTGTGATACTGGCTCTGGAGCAAAACAACCGAGTGGTGCCGGTTTAATGCTATCTGACTCGGCTATGCATTGATTTTCGTCCTCCTTCCCCGATGCTCTTGAATCGGCTATCTCGGAGGACTTTGGACTTGGCTTTATGTTTCTGCAACCAAAGTAACTACAGAACATACGTCTCATTTGATACCAAATGTTAGCCAAGCATGAAACAATCAAAGCTACCCATACGAGCATAATTCTCAGTCGGCATAATGGGAAAAGCTTTGGTTGCGATAATCTATCACTAGCAGTCTCTATGAATGGTACAATATGTTGACTAGCATAATTAGTGACAAGACTATTTCTAACAAACAAGTTACTCATCTCGATTGGTCTTTCCAAGTTAATTATGAACTTGCCAATGTATGCATCAACAATATGATTTTGACCGAATCGAAAATTGAATAAACTGTCTGCTAGGTGTACCTTTGTGAAGACTTTGGAAGGAGAAGATGATTGCACCACCGAACAATATCTTGCTCCACTTTTGAATAATTCTCCAACACCTCTTCCTCTTCTTACGGATCTCGTGCCTCATCACTCGGATTGATTGAGCAGATTTCACTCGGATTGCCGAGCATATTTCACTCGGATTGGCCGAGTATATTTCACTCGGATTACCCAAGTGGATTTCACTCGGACGCTCTTTGTCAGTTGAACTTTGCTCAGGTGCACGCTCTAGTTCTTGATCTTTATCACTAGCCAAACTTTGTTTGGCCATATAACTTTTCTCTTGATGCTCATCAATTTCTTTGGCACGAAACTCATAGGGCAGCATGTAAGCTCCCTCACATCTAGAAAAATCTAACACGGCCAATTCGTTGCATTTAACGTTCCTTTGCTCGGCAAAACTTGCATCTTCTGTTTTGGTACACGCGACAATAATTGTCTTGATGCACTCGACTTTAGCCCTCTCGGTGCTCAACCTGGTTTCAACCGAATCCACCATCGTCTTTTCTTTAAAGGAATCGTTCGACTCGGCTGTAGATGACATATTCATATTTGACTCAGTTTCAACCGAATCAACCATATTAGCCGAGTGAACCCGTTCTTGCTGATTTTCTTGCAAACCTTCTTGCTTCAATATCGCAGAAGGGCCAACATAGTTGCTAGATGGAGGAAGGCACTTGACGTATTCTTGCAAATATTCCTCTCCACGGCTCTTCTTGAGTGCTTCGTAAGCCTGTCGATATTCTGCTGGTAGTTCCTCAAGAGTTGGCGTAGTAAAGCCATTGACTCTATTCCCTGTGAGAGTTGGCTTGACCCCATCCATTTGGGCGACATATTTTTCTTTAGACTCAGCCCTACTGGGATTAGCTTGCCCCCCAATACTTTTAGGATCTTTCGGCAATGAACTGTTGTTGCCGAAATTTGGCAATTGTATAGGGGGTGTATAACATGTTACAATGATAGGTGAAGATGTGTGCACTGTTGTTGAATATTTTCTCACGCCATGATCAATCGGCAACACTTCGTCTTCTTTTAAAACACTAGCTTTTATTGCCTCATAATCAGGAACCAAACCTTTATCATGTTGCTCAAGGCAAAGAGCGGTAATCTTCTTATTTTGCGCTAAGCTTTTTAATGCAGCCAAAGTCACCTCATCTCCTGCAATTTTAGACACATACACTCCTGTAGAATCTCCATTCACTCGGCCATAAAAGTGAGCCGAGTCATGAATACTTTTAGTTGCATATGATGCTGAACAATTAATATCGTGAGGTGTATCATATGATGTTTGAGGATAACCGGCCAAATAGCTAATGGAAGCATGGCCGATTCCCCCATCCATCGGCATCTTTGGGGATGAACCCGCATATTGCGAGTCGGCTACCGATGGATAAAACAGTGAGACACCCTCCTGTAATTGAGGTGTCATATATTGATTACTCGAACAAATCGTGTTGTTCACCGGCATATTGAAAGATGTTGCCGATGCACGAAAGTTCAGATTCGTAGGTTGCATGTCGCAATTCTGTAAATTCCAAGTTTCTCCAACGGAATAACTAGTCGGCCTTTGCTCGTTAGGGCTAGCCGACATGACATGTCCATTGAAAGATCTAGCAACATCAACATAATGGCTATTTGCATCTACATAAGGAGATTGATGATACATGTTACCGTTGTAGATTGCAGCCGCTTGATGACGCTCTCCTCGTAGCAAGAACAGGCTGGAAACTGTTCAAAGCTTCGTCCCCAGCGGAGTCGCCAAAAAGTGTGTTCGCACACGAACACGTCACGTGTACCCTCGACGTCGGGGGTGATGCACCGCAGCTCACGTCGAAGGAGACCCGACCGACAGCGCGATACGCAAGACGATCGTGGGCGCTTTTGTAGACCCGAAGCCCCACTTGCCCGGGAGGGACCCCATCAGGGCTCGCGGCGGCTATGGGCTGCCCTAGGTCGATTCGCTTGCCCCTAGAGCCTCGTGGATCGCTGCCCTCCAACGCGAAGAACGAACGAAGAACGAGAAAGAAAGATACAAGGGTAGGGGATAAAGATAGATGAACACAAAAGTGTAATAGATTGATTGGTTCGATTGGTGTTGTTCAATCGGCCGTCACCCCCAACGATATAAGAGGCGGCTGGACTTCCTGCACAAGTAAAGGATTCATCTAGGCTTTCCTTACAAGAAAAATTACATCAATTCGCGTCCTAGAGTCCTAGTTCTATTCCAACTCGCATCCAGTCTGAATCTGGCCCAACTTCTGTCTTCCTCCTTGTGCAGGCCGCCGAGCCTCCATATGACCTCCGATCAAGATGGCCCAAATATCAAACTTGTGCGCCTCGACGATACGAACAACTCTCATGTTGATCACTTTTTCAAATAAGGCCATCTTGAATACTTTTCGAGGTCATCTTTACCTTCCAGTCGGACTCGGTCTTGAGGTAGACTGAATTATCCGAGTCTTGTAGTGAATTTGCAGGCCATATACTATCTCTGATGACGATGACTCCAAAAGCAAAGTTTACCGTCTTGACGATACGCACAACTTCTGTGTTGGACACTTCTTCATCCGAGGTTATCTTGATAAACTTTCGGGCACATGTTCAGTTTCACTCGGATTTGAGCTCATCCACTCGGATATTAGAGTCTTTCACTCGACTGGACCTTTTCACTCGGATGACTACATTTTCACTCGGAAGACAATCTTTCACTCGGATGATGACCACATTTTCAGTCGGAAGACAATCTCTTACTCGATCGATAAGTTTTCACTCGACCTTTTACTCGATCGGTAAGTTTTTGACGTTTTACTCGATCGGTAGGTTTTCACTCGACCTTTTACTCGATCGGTAGGTTTTCACTCGACCTTTGACTCAATCGGTAGGTTTTCACTCGACCGGTGACTCGATCGGTAGGTTTTCACTCGACCGGTGACTCGATCGGTAGGTTTTCACTCGACCGGTGAGTTTTCACTCGGATGGTAAGCTTTCACTCGACCAAAAACATAGCCTGATCTTGATTTGCTTCTCCAGGTTACATACGACCTCGGATTGAGACGAATTTTATATGAAAATCGATCGGCTCGACGAGACGAAACTTTTTCGTGTTGAAGGTTTTTCGATTCAAGGACTTCTTAAGGGCCTAATTGCTCGCGCGACCCATCAGACATGGCGTCTGATACTTTGCGCCAGATTTCCACTCAGCTTCGGCCTGCAGTGTATTGCCTCTAACTTTTGCATATAAACTCGGATTGAGATGATTTATATATCAAAATCGATTGTCTCGACGAGACGAAGACAATTCCTTTAGAATACTCCTTCATCCGAGGTCGTCTTGAAGGCATGATCGGCCAAAAATCACTCGGAACATTGAATTATGCCACTCGGAGTATAGTTTCGGTCCGTAAGATAAGGTCGAATGAATATAACCGAAACATCAAAGTTGTTCCACTCGGCGACGTGAATCTTTTCATGCTGAAGGCCCATTCACTCGAGACCATCTTCATTGCAATCTGTATCTTGCCAAAAACAGGTGTCAACAGGTACAAGAGAGATATATTATATTATTGTTTAACATAGAAAATGTCTTCCAAAGAAAATAGTCCCTCCATCGGTTCCTTTCTTTGGGTTGTCATGCTAAGCATGATCACGAAACCTCAGCTCTAATGGAAGAGCAAAATATTGAGGATTTAGTTTGGGAGGCCAGTTACTAGCCCCCGGTAGTGTTCGGCGACAGTCGAGGTCAAGCCATAAACACTTCGGCCAATGTTATGAATGGCCCGTCATTTAATATAGTCATCGGATCGCTGACCAGTTTACGCCTATTGTGATAGTCAGTTTTCGGCTTTCTCCACTGAGGTGCTTGACCATGCGAGCTGGAAGCACAATCGCAGTGGTTCTCCCTTGGCACACCTAACCGAACAAAGCGGGCGTGGCGGCAAACACAGAAGTCGGGCAACCCAACTATCAATCAAGACACAATTCAAACCGATGCATATATAGCAATATCCGAGAATGTTTTTGCCGAATCCCTAAAGGTGTCCGGCGTTGCACTGCGAGACTAATGCTAGAAACGCATAAATAGTTTAAAAGTGCCATAGGCTCGAAAAGCCAAAAAACTTATTCAAAAGTGTAATGTCTGAACTAGATCAAGTGTTCGGTGCCAAATCGAAAATTGGAAAAAAAAGTGCTTCTGCCGTGCTTTAACATGACACATCCTATCTCGAGACTTCAAGCGTGTCAGCCTATGGCGTCAACCTCCTATCCCGAAGGCGGAGTACTTCTCATTAGGCCAGTTTAGCAAACTTTAGCGGCTTTGAGAGAGAAATTAGGCGCCCCGGCTATTGACCGCACACTCGCGTCAAAAAAAGGAGTGATAAATACTAATAATAATAATAACTTTGCAACGACTAAGAAGAAAAACACTTATTATAAAACGGCTCAAATAAACTTAAGAGCCCCCAAGTGACTTGGGTAAAAGAATGATTGTATGTACCGAAGTACTTATATCATATCTATGTTCACCCGAACTTTATACGGCGTCTTAACCGACCGTCGCTTTCTCCCTCTTGGCAAGGGCGAAAAGTGTTATATACTCCACCCGTCGAGAATATCGACGGTGTTTCCGATAACTGTGCAATCAGGCCATAAGGCTGTAATGCATAAAGCGTCGCAAGGAACTTATGCTATATTACTAACAAAGTGTAAGAAGCATCTTCAAGAAAATAGTACCCCCCACCGATACCTTTCTTCGGTGCTCATTATTACTATGAGACTTGTGCAATAGATTTTTTGTACTCATGAGTTCTGTTGTGTGCCGACCATGATTGAAAACAAATAAGAGCGCTAGCTTTCTGCTTAACCCAGTCTGAGGTCAGAGCTCGAAGGACCCGGTCGTGACAATCGCAGAGGTGCTCCCTTTACTCCCTAGCCGAACAATCGGGAATGTAGGGGTAAGCACAGAAGCCAAGCAACCCAGCTTGCAAATTGCTTAAGTCAATATGGTGCATATTGTGGCGTAATACATGAACAAGGAACGAAGCCGTATAAGTATAATCATATGCAAGAGGAAAAAGCTTCATGAAGGAAGCCCCAAGTGAACGGGTATTTGAATTTGTGTGTCACAAACGAAGTTTGGACAAGAAAAATTTTACAAGCAACATTTTTCCAAAAAAGCATAATGCTTGGTCGAACCGAACACAAGTTAGAAATTAAAGTTTTGAGCATGAAAGCGACTTAGCTGGTTAATGTGTTCGGTATTGATGGCGCGGTCCGAGCTTGATACGGGACAAGGTTCCATCCCCCAAGCCGGTCCCGAGGTGGCGGAGCGGAGAGCTCGACACACCGAAGTGGTGACATAGCACGATCAATGCAGACCGGCAGAGTGACATCGAAGTCCCCGGATCATTTTCCTGTGCACAAAAAATGGTGCAAACCGGAGATAATAGTAATAATGATAATTAAAAAAAATCGTTGCATAATAAATAATTTATGCAAAGTGAGTAATAAAAGAAATATGGCCTGGCGCCGAAGTCAATGTTGATGCAGGGCGTCGCCGTGATGCAGTAAAGGCGTGGCAAAGCCTGAATTCACAGGTCGGTCCGAGCTCCGGATGCGGCGTTCGCCGGACTATGTACGGAAACTGACCGAACCACCATGCGACTGTCGTTAATGTGGCCACCATTTGATAGACCTGTGTACATATGATGGACAAACCAGCGTAATAATTCCTTGGGAAAAATGAACCCAAAGAAGCAAAAATACTGGGATTAATAGCACCTGGTTGATTTGTTGTAGCAATTCGAAGGAAGGTGAATCCCAAAATTGGGACTCGATCCGCGCACCCATTGCCTGATGGGCGATAAAACGACGGCATGGCAATGCTGGCAAAGGTTGGCTCGTCGAGGCAAAGCCCTCGGTCCAGCTAACGTGACGGAGCTGGTCGGCTAGTGACGCCGAAGTGTCCGGAGTAGGTTGATGAAGAGAGGGCGAAGCCCCCGGTCCACCCGAGATGTCGAAGTAGGTCGGCGTGATGGACACCAGCTTGAAGAAGCAATAGTGCGGCCCTGCCGATGCAGGTCGTGACGTGGTCAATGCCGGCTCGATGAAGTGACCGTGCGGCGATGCCGATGTGCCCGCTCCGTGTAATCCATGGGGCGGCGATGTTGATGACGATTTATCCTTCGCGATGCCGAACTCTTATTCGGCTTGCCGAGATGATGATCCAAACAAGTTGAGCTCGGCTCAACAAAGTGACGACGTGTCTAGCGCAGGCCGGCAGCCGTGGAGCAATATTGCCGGACTGGTTTGACACCAGCATGATGTTGAAGATCATGTTCGAAAGATTCTAAAGTTAGTGGTATGTGTTCGGGAACAAAACACAATACTCCATACAAAACTTCCTTCAAAAAGGATGTCCGAAATCACGTTCGTAAAAAAGACGAACTCGGGTCGGATTCGTTTTCGCGCAGAAAACAGATCCGAAAAGTGATGCACTAATCGGAAGGTTCCCGGAGTTTGGACGGTCGGATCGAGCTGAAATTTTGAGGGGTGGTAGATATAGGAATTCCGCAGCCAATCAACGGTTGGATCTTCCAAAGGACTTCCGAGCTAGAAGCCGGACACCACACCTAAACTCATCCAGATTCTCGTCCGGATTCAATACGACTCGTATATCGGAGATTGCCGGAGATTCCTCCATCGAACTCAAGAAATTTTCCAGGGTTGTTTTAAACTCAATTCCGCATAATTCCACCAGAGCAACCGTTAAAACAACAATCGAGGAGGCGGTGGCGGCGGACACAAGTTCACTGTCCAGAAAAACAGCACGGTCGCCCGAGGGCAATGTTGGCGTTGAGCCCCCGGGCTCCCTGGATGATTCCTCCATGATCTTGATAGAGATCGGAGTGGATGTTGATGAAGGCCCTCATCCAAACATGACGATCGGAGGTAGGGTGCAGTCCTTGGTCAAACCAAGTTGACCAGTCGAGCTGGTGACGACGATGCCGAAGTCGCAGTTGATCTGCAGGCGAGCCATCGACCTTTTGCCAAACACACAGCGGAACTCTCAATGAAAGCACCAATGTCGATTGTCAAAACCGCGGATCTCTGGTAGGGGTCCCAACTGTGTGTCTAGGCGGATGGTAACCGGAGACAAGGGACACGATGTTTTACCTGTGTTCGGGCCCTCTCGATGGAGGTAAAACCCTACTCTGCTTGACTAATATTGATGATATGGGTAGTACAAGAGTAGATCTACCACGAGATCAAAGAGGCTAAATCCTAGAAGCTAGCCTATGGTATGATTGTTGTTTGTCTATCGACTAGCTTCGCCCTGGTTTATAAAGCACCAGAGGCCTAAGATAACAAGAGTCCTAGCCGAATACGCCGGTGGGGGAGGGGTCCTTGTCTTGATCGCCAAGTCTTGTGGATTCTTCCTTTTATGCGGGAGCTGTCTGGACTGGCCCATGAGTATACGGCCATGGGGGTCCTCGGCCCAATCCAACTGATCGGAAGATGACGTGGTGAGTACCCCCTAGTCCAGGACACCGTCAGTTGGTGTGTCTTCTAGGCGCCTCCCCCCTTCATATATATAGGTGGGAGGGAGAGGGAGCAGCTCTAGGGGTGCCCCAAGTAGGAGGGATCCTACTTGGGCTCCTGCCCTAGGATGGCGCCCCCCCATTCCTTTTTTGGAGATGAGGGGAGGGAAGGAGGAAGTGGCGCCCCCTCCCTTTCCTTTCTCCCACCAAGGGGAAAAGGCAGGAGGAGGTGGCGCTCCTTCCTTTCCTTCCTCTAGGGCCTGAGGCCAGGGAAAGGGGCCGACCAGCCCTTTGTGCGCTGGTCTGTCCTTCCCTCAGCCCATTAAGCTCATATCTTTGCCGGGGTTGCCTGAAACTCCTTTCCGGTGACCCGATATGTACCCGATACTCTCCGGAACACTTCTGGTGTCTGAATGCTATCATCCTATATATCAATCTTTACCTCTCGACCATATCGAGACTCCTCGTCATGTTCGTGATCTCATCTGGGACTCCGAACAACATTCGGTCTCCAAATCACATAACTCATATAATACAAAATTGTCATCGAACGTCAAGCGTGCGGACCCTACGGATTCGAGAACTATGTAGACATGACCGAGACACCTCTCCGGTCAATAGCCAATAGCGGAACCTGGATGCTCATATTGGGTCCCACATATTCTACAAATATCTTTATCGGTCGAACCATTATGACAACATACGTTATTCCCTTTGTCATCGGTATGTTACTTGCCCGAGATTCGATCATCGGTATCTTCATACATAGTTTAATCTCGTTACCGGCAAGTTTCTTTACTCGTTCCATAATACATCATCCTACAACTTACTCATTAGTCATTTTGCTTGCAAGGCTTCTTATGATGTGTATTACTGATAACCCACAAGTGAAGGGGATCGCAACAACTTTCGAGGGTAAAGTATTCAACCCAAATTTATTGATTCGACACAAGGGGAGCCAAAGAATATTCTTGAGTATTAGCAGTTGAGTTGTCAATTCAACCACACCTGGATAAATAAGTATCTGCCGCAAAGTATTTAGTAGCAAAAGTGGTATGATAATAAAGGTAACGGTAGCAAAAGTAAAGATAAATGTTTTTGGGTTTTTGTAGTAGTTGTAACAGTAGCAACGGAAAAGTAAATAAGCGAAGAACAATATGTGAAAAGCTCTTAGGCAATGGATCAGTGATGGATAATTATGCCGGATGCGATTCCTCATGTAATAGCGATAACATAGGGTGACATAGAACTAGCTCCAATTCATCAATGTAATGTAGGCATGTATTCCGTAAATAGTCATACGTCCTTATGGAAAAGAACTTGCATGACATCTTTTGTCCTACCCTCCCGTGGAAGCGGGGTCCTAGTGGAAACTAAGGGATATTAAGGCATCCTTTTAATAGAGAACGGAACAAAGCATTAGCACATAATGAATACATGAACTCCTCAAACTATAGTCATCACCGAGAAGTATCCTGATTATTGTCACTTCGGGGTTGTCGGATCATAACACATAATAGGTGACTATAGACTTGCAAGATAGGATCAAGGACACACATATATTCATGAAAACATAATAGGTTCAGATCTGAAATCATGGCACTCGGGCCCTAGTGACAAGCATTAAGCATAGCAAAGTCATAGCAACATCAATCTCGTAACATAGTGGATACTAGGGTCAAACCCTAACAAAACTAAAATTAGCGCCTGCTATTGACCGCACACTCGCCAAAAAAAGGAGTGATAAATACTAATAATAATAATAACTTTGCAACGACTAAGAAGAAAAACACTTATTATAAAACGGCTCAAATAAACTTAAGAGCCCCCAAGTGACTTGGGTAAAAGAATGATTGTATGTACCGAAGTACTTATATCATATCTATGTTCACCCGAACTTTATACGCGTCTTAACCGACCGTCGGCTTCTCCCTCTTCGGCAAGGGCCGAAAAGTGTTATGTACTCCACCCGTCGAGAATATCGACGGTGTTTCCGATAACCAGGCAATCAGGCCATAAGGCTGTAACAGACAAAGCGTGCGCAAGGAACTTATGCTATATTACTAACAAAGTGTAAGAAGCATCTTCGAAGAAAATAGTACCCCCCACCGATACCTTTCTTCGGTGCTCATTATTACTATGAGACTTGTGCAATAGATTTTTTGTACTCATGAGTTCTGTTGTGTGCCGACCATGATTGAAAACAAATAAGAGCGCTAGCTTTCTGCTTAACCCAGTCTGAGGTCAGAGCTCGAAGGACCCGGTCGTGACAATCGCAGAGGTGCTCCCTTTACTCCCTAGCCGAACAATCGGGAATGTAGGGGTAAGCACAGAAGCCAAGCAACCCAGCTTGCAAATTGCTTAAGTCAATATGGTGCATATTGTGGCGTAATACATGAACAAGGAACGAAGCCGTACAAGTATAATCATATGCAAGAGGAAAAAGCTTCATGAAGGAAGCCCCCAAGTGAACGGGGTATTTGAATTTGTGTGTCACAAACGAAGTTTGGACAAGAAAAATTTTTACAAGCAACATTTTTCCAAAAAAGCATAATGCTTGGTCGAACCGAACACAAGTTAGAAATTAAAGTTTTGAGCATGAAAGCGACTTAGCTGGTTAATGTGTTCGGTATTGATGGCGCGGTCCGAGCTTGATACGGGACAAGGTTCCATCCCCCAAGCCGGTCCCGAGGTGGCGGAGCGGAGAGCTCGACACACCGAAGTGGTGACATAGCACGATCAATGCAGACCGGCAGAGTGACATCGAAGTCCCCGGATCATTTTCCTGTGCACAAAAAATGGTGCAAACCGGAGATAATAGTAATAATGATAATTAAAAAAAATCGTTGCATAATAAATAATTTATGCAAAGTGAGTAATAAAAGAAATATGGCCTGGCGCCGAAGTCAATGTTGATGCAGGCGTCGCCGTGATCTGATAAAGGCGTGGCAAAGCCTGAATTCACAGTGTCGGTCCGAGCTCGGATGCGGCGTCACGGACTATGTACGAAACCGACCGAACCACCATGCGACTATCGTTAATGTGGCCACCATTTGATAGACCTGTGTACATATGATGGACAAACCAGCGTAATAATTCCTTGGGAAAAATGAACCCAAAGAAGCAAAAATACTGGGATTAATAGCACCTGGTTGATTTGTTGTAGCAATTCGAAGGAAGGTGAATCCCAAAATTGGGACTCGATCCGCGCACCCATTGCCTGATGGGCGATAAAACGACGGCATGGCAATGCTGGCAAAGGTTGGCTCGTCGAGGCAAAGCCCTCGGTCCAGCTAACGTGACGGAGCTGGTCGGCTAGTGACGCCGAAGTGTCCGGAGTAGGTTGATGAAGAGAGGCGAAGCCCCGGTCCACCGAGATGTCGGGTAGGTCGGCGTGATGGACACCAGCTTGAAGAAGCAATAGTGCGGCCCTGCCGATGCAGGTCGTGACGTGGTCAATGCCGGCTCGATGAAGTGACCGTGCGGCGATGCCGATGTGCCCGCTCCGTGTAATCCATGGGGCGGCGATGTTGATGACGATTTATCGCCGCGATGCGAACTCTTATTCGCTTGCCGAGATGATGATTCAAACAAGTTGAGCTCGGCTCAACAAAGTGACGACGTGTCTAGCGCAGGCCGGCAGCCGTGGAGCAATATTGCCGGACTGGTTTGACACCAGCATGATGTTGAAGATCATGTTCGAAAGATTCTAAAGTTAGTGGTATGTGTTCGGAACAAAACACAATACTCCATACAAAACTTCCTTCAAAAGGATGTCGAAATCACGTTAAGTAAAAAGATTTAACTCGGGTCGGATTCGTTTTCGCGCAGAAAACAGATCCGAAAAGTGATGCACTAATCGGAAGGTTCCCGGAGTTTGGACGGTCGGATCGAGCTGAAATTTTGAGGGGTGGTAGATATAGGAATTCCGCAGCCAATCAACGGTTGGATCTTCCAAAGGACTTCCGAGCTAGAAGCCGGACACCACACCTAAACTCATCCAGATTCTCGTCCGGATTCAATACGACTCCGGTATATCGGAGATTGCCGGAGATTCCTCCATCGGAACTCGAAGAAATTTTCCAGGGTTGTTTTAAACTCAATTCCGCACAATTCCACCAGAGCAACCGTTAAAACAACAATCGAGGAGGCGGTGGCGGCGGACACAAGTTCACTGTCCAGAAAAACAGCACGGTCGCCCGAGGGCAATGTTGGCGTTGAGCCCCCGGGCTCCCTGGATGATTCCTCCATGATCTTGATAGAGATCGGAGTGGATGTTGATGAAGGCCCTCATCCAAACATGACGATCGGAGGTAGGGTGCAGTCCTTGGTCAAACCAAGTTGACCACTCGAGCTGGTGACGACGATGCCGAAGTCGCAGTTGATCTGCAGGCGAGCCATCGACCTTTTGCCAAACACACAGCGGAACTCTCAATGAAAGCACCAATGTCGGTGTCAAAACCGGCGGATCTCTGGTAGGGGGTCCCGAACTGTGTGTCTAGGCGGATGGTAACCGGAGACAAGGGACACGATGTTTTTACCCAGGTTCGGGCCCTCTCGATGGAGGTAAAACCCTACTCCTGCTTGACTAATATTGATGATATGGGTAGTACAAGAGTAGATCTACCACGAGATCAAAGAGGCTAAATCCTAGAAGCTAGCCTATGGTATGATTGTTGTTTGTCTATCGACTAGCTTCGCCCTGGTTTATAAAGCACCAGAGGCCTAAGATAACAAGAGTCCTAGCCGAATACGCCGGTGGGGGAGGGGTCCTTGTCTTGATCGCCAAGTCTTGTGGATTCTTCCTTTTATGCGGGAGCTGTCTGGACTGGCCCATGAGTATACGGCCATGGGGGTCCTCGGCCCAATCCAACTGATCGGAAGATGACGTGGTGAGTACCCCCTAGTCCAGGACACCGTCAGTTGGTGTGTCTTCTAGGCGCCTCCCCCCTTCATATATATAGGTGGGAGGGAGAGGGAGCAGCTCTAGGGGTGCCCCAAGTAGGAGGGATCCTACTTGGGCTCCTGCCCTAGGATGGCGCCCCCCCATTCCTTTTTTGGAGATGAGGGGAGGGAAGGAGGAAGTGGCGCCCCCTCCCTTTCCTTTCTCCCACCAAGGGGAAAAGGCAGGAGGAGGTGGCGCTCCTTCCTTTCCTTCCTCTAGGGCCTGAGGCCAGGGAAAGGGGCCGACCAGCCCTTTGTGCGCTGGTCTGTCCTTCCCTCAGCCCATTAAGCTCATATCTTTGCCGGGGTTGCCTGAAACTCCTTTCCGGTGACCCGATATGTACCCGATACTCTCCGGAACACTTCTGGTGTCTGAATGCTATCATCCTATATATCAATCTTTACCTCTCGACCATATCGAGACTCCTCGTCATGTTCGTGATCTCATCTGGGACTCCGAACAACATTCGGTCTCCAAATCACATAACTCATATAATACAAAATTGTCATCGAGCGTCAAGCGTCAAGGACCCTACGGATTCGAGAACTATGTAGACATGACCGAGACACCTCTCCGGTCAATAGCCAATAGCGGAACCTGGATGCTCATATTGGGTCCCACATATTCTACAAATATCTTTATCGGTCGAACCATTATGACAACATACGTTATTCCCTTTGTCATCGGTATGTTACTTGCCCGAGATTCGATCATCGGTATCTTCATACATAGTTTAATCTCGTTACCGGCAAGTTTCTTTACTCGTTCCATAATACATCATCCTACAACTTACTCATTAGTCATTTTGCTTGCAAGGCTTCTTATGATGTGTATTACTGATAACCCACAAGTGAAGGGGATCGCAACAACTTTCGAGGGTAAAGTATTCAACCCAAATTTATTGATTCGACACAAGGGGAGCCAAAGAATATTCTTGAGTATTAGCAGTTGAGTTGTCAATTCAACCACACCGGATAAATAAGTATCTGCATAAAGTATTTAGTAGCAAAAGTGGTATGATAATAAAGGTAACGGTAGCAAAAGTAAAGATAAATGTTTTTGGGTTTTTGTAGTAGTTATAACAAGAGTAACGGAAAAGTAAATAAGCGAAGAACAATATGTGAAAAGCTCTTAGGCAATGGATCAGTGATGGATAATTATGCCGGATGCGATTCCTCATGTAATAGCGATAACATAGGGTGACATAGAACTAGCTCCAATTCATCAATGTAATGTAGGCATGTATTCCGTAAATAGTCATACGTCCTTATGGAAAAGAACTTGCATGACATCTTTTGTCCTACCCTCCCGTGGAAGCGGGGTCCTAGTGGAAACTAAGGGATATTAAGGCATCCTTTTAATAGAGAACGGAACAAAGCATTAGCACATAATGAATACATGAACTCCTCAAACTATAGTCATCACCGAGAAGTATCCTGATTATTGTCACTTCGGGGTTGTCGGATCATAACACATAATAGGTGACTATAGACTTGCAAGATAGGATCAAGGACACACATATATTCATGAAAACATAATAGGTTCAGATCTGAAATCATGGCACTCGGGCCCTAGTGACAAGCATTAAGCATAGCAAAGTCATAGCAACATCAATCTCAGAACATAGTGGATACTAGGGGTCAAACCCTAACAAAACTAACTTGACTACATGGTAAATCTCATCCAACCCATCACCGTCCAGCAAGCCTACGATGGAATTACTCACGCACGGCGGTGAGCATCATGAAATTGGTGATGGAGGATGGTTGATGATGAAGACGGCGACGAATCCCCCTCTTCGGAGCCCCGAACAGACTCTAGATCAGCCATCCCGAGAGAGATTAGGTCTTGGCGGTGGCTCCGTGTCGTAAAACGCAATGAAACTTTCTCTCTGGTTTTTTTCTCCCCGAACGTGAATATATGGAGTTGGAGTTGAGGTCGGTGGAGGTCTATGGGGCCCACGAGATAGGAGGGCGCGCCCTACAGGGCGGGCGCCCCCCTGTCTCGTGGACAGGCCCTGGGGCCCTCGGTGTATTTCTTTCGCCCAGAAATTCTTATTAATTCCAAAAAGTGCCTCATTGGATTTTTAGGTCATTTCGAGAACTTTTCTTTTCTACACATAAAACAACATCATGCCAGTTCTGCTGAAAACAGCGTCAGTCCAGGTTAGTTTCAGTCAAATCATGCAAGTTAGAGTCCAAAACAAGGGCAAAAGTGTTTGGAAAAGTAGATTCGTTGGAGACGTATCAACTCCCCCAAGCTTAAACCTTTGCTTGTCCTCAAGCAATTCAGTTGATAAACTAAAAGTGATAAAGAAAAACCTTTACGAACTCTGTTTGCTCTTGTTGTTGTAACATGAAAAGCCATCATTCAAGTTTCAGCAAATATTATGAACTAACCATACTCGTAATAACACAGGTCTCACAATTACTCATATCAATAACATAATCAACTAGCGAGCCATAATAATAGAACTCAGATAACAACACTTTCTCAAAATAATCATCACAATGATATAGCAAAATGGTATCTCGCTAGCCCTTTCTGAGACCGCAAAACATAAATGCAGAGCACCTTTAAAGATCAAGGACTGACTAAACATTGTAATTCATGGTAAAAGAGATCCAGTCAAGTCATACCCAATATAAACCAATAGTAATGAATGCAAATGACAGTGTGCTCTCCAGCGAGTGCTTTTTAATAAGAAGGGGGATGACTCAACATAAAAGTAAATAGATAGGCCCTTCGCAGAGGGAAGCAGGGATTTGTAGAGGTGCCAGAGCTCTATTTTAAAATAGAGATTGAATAACATTTTGAGCGGCATACTTTCGCTGTCAACGCAACAACTATGAGATGGCTGTATCTTCCATACTACATGCATTATAGGCAGTTCCCATACAGAATGGTAAAGGTTTATATTCCCCCAACCACCAACAAGCATCAATCCATGGCTTGCTCAAAACAACGAGTGCCTCCAACATACAACAACCCTGGGGGAGTTTTGTTTAATTATTTTGATTTGCTTTGACCTTTTTGGATCATGGGACTGGGCATCCCGGTTACCGGCCCTTTCTTGTGAATGAGGAGCGGAGTCCACTCCTCGTGAGAATAACCCATCTAGCATGGAAGATATAGGCAGCCCTAGTTGAAACATGAGCTACTCGAGCATACAAAACAGAATTTCATTTGAAGGTTTGGAGTTTGGCACATACAAATTTACTTGGAACGGCAGGTAAATACTGCATATAGGAAGGTATAGTGGACTCATATGGAACAACTTTGGGGTTTAAGGAGTTTGGATGCACAAGAAGTATTCCCGCTTAGTACATGTGAAGGCTAGCAAAAGACTGGGAAGCGACCAACTGAGAGAGTGACAACAGTCATAAACATGCATTAAAATTAATTCACACCGAATACAAGCATGAGTAGGATATAATCCACCATGAACATAAATATCATGAAGGCTATGTTGATTTGATTCAACTACATGCGTGAACATGTGCCAAGTCGAGTCACTCAATTCATTCATAGGAGGATACCATCCCATCATACCACATCATAATCATTCTAATAGCATGTTGGCACGCAAGGTAAACCATTATAACTCATAGCTAATCAAGCATGGCACAAGCAACTATAATCTCTAAATGTCATTGCAAATATGTTTACTTCATAATAAGCTGACTCAGAAACGATGAACTCATCATATTTACAAAAACAAGAGAGGTCGAGTTCATACCAGCTTTTCTCATCTCAATAAGTCCATCATATATCATCATTATTGCCTTTCACTTGCACGACCGAACGATGTGTAGAATAATAAGAGTGCATGTGTATTGGACTGAGCTGGAATCTGCAAGCATTCAACTCAAGAGAGAATACAAGTAATATGGGCTCTAAATTAAATAAACAATCATGCATATGAGAGCCACTAAGCATTTTCAATATGGTCTTCTCGACCCCCAAAAGAAAGAAAAGAAAATAAAACTATTTGCACGGGAAAGCTCCCAACAAGTAAGAAGAAGGACTAGAAATCTTTTTTGGGTCTTCATTTTAATTCTACTACAAGCAAGGAAATTAAACTAACTAATTTTTTTTTGTTTTTTCTTAAGATTTATCAAACACACAAGAAGAAAACTAGAGAAAGAAATTTAAACTAGCATGGATAATACAATGAAAGAGTATGAGCACCGATGACTAGTGTGTGAACATGAATGTAAAGTCGGTGAGAAATACGTACTCCCCGAAGCTTAGGCTTTTGGAATAAGTTGGTTTAATACCAAGGACCGTCGCTACTCTCCCCGGTGTAGTGGGAGGTGTAATCAGGATACCACTGGCTGGTCATCTCCAGATCCCACTGGACAGATGATGCACGATAAGGGTCCAGCTCAGGTTCCGGCTCAGGTTCAGGTTCTAGAGTAAAAGGTTGAGCCAATGATTGTTCACCGCTTCTGGTGTGACAAGACGATTTTCTGCAAAGCAAATCAAACAACAGAGGCGCAGGCCAAATAATAATCTCAAAGTGTTTCTTATTAAATCTAAGTTTATACAAGAGCATCTTTTCTTCATTGTCAAGAATAAACTTGTGTGCTACCATGCTCTTGTAATCTAAAATGTGAGGAGGCAATTTTATCTCCTCCTCCTCATGGTGCCTAATGGGTATCTGAAAATATTTAGCAAGACGTGCAGCATAGATACCTCCAAAAATGGGGCCTTTTGTACGATTCAGGGTTAGCCGTTTAGCAACGACGGCACCTGTCGGTGTCAAAACCGGCGGATCTCGGGTAGGGGGTCCCGAACTGTGTGTCTAGGCGGATGGTAACAGGAGACAAGGGACACGATGTTTTACCCAGGTTCGGGCCCTCTCGATGGAGGTAAAACCCTACGTCCGGCTTGATTAATATTGATGATATGGGTAGTACAAGAGTGGATCTACCACGAGATCAAGGAGGCTAAACCCTAAAGCTAGCCTATGGTATGATTGTTGTAATGTATGTTGTGTCCTACGGACTAAAGCCCTCCGGTTTATATAGACACCGGAGAAGGCTAGGGTTACACAGAGTCGGTTACAATGGTAGGAGATCTACATATCCGTGTCGCCAAGCTTGCCTTCCACGCCAAGGAAAGTCCCATCCGGACACGGGACGAGTCTTCAATCTTGTATCTTCATAGTCTTGGAGTCCAAGGGACGATGATAGTCCAAATGTCCGGACACTCCTAGTCCAGACTCCTCAAGAGCCCCGAACCAGGCTTCAATGACGATTAGTCCAGCGCGTATGTAGTCTTCGGCGTTGCAAGGCGGGTTCTCCCCTTAAGTTCCATGTACCTGCCGAACAGTGCCCGGCTTCCTCATAAATACTGTGCTTCTTGGCTTCTACGCCCAATAATGGCCTTCCTCCACGCTTCGCACGAATGCAAAAAGCCAGGGTGTCTTTTATGTTTCACCCCCTAGTTGTGCAAGTCATCCGCCTACAAAAGAGGCAAAAATCCAGATCCAAACCACACCATCTTCCTTCCGCGAATACTCATCGGAGCGCCTTTGACCCAAAAATTCATTCCATCATGGACCGTCGACGCGGCTCCTCTTCTCGCGCTCCCAGCCCACCGCCAGGAGATTGCAGGAGGTGCTCTGTTCCACACAACGAGCTAGTGAAGCTCCAAGCAGGGGGGATATCTCCCTCCGGCCTTCATGGTCCCGGTTCGAGCCAGGCTGGCCACCTACCAAGGTGGGAAGCAAGCGGAGGCTACCCCAAATCCCAACAAAGGGGAGCGGGTATGCTTCGTCCCCTATCTGATAAGGGGACTCGGATTTCTGGTACATCCGTACCTCCACAGGCTCCTGGAGTTGTACGGACTCCAACTCCATCACCTTACACCCGCCTCTGTCCTGCATATCGCGGGCTACGTAGCTCTTTGCGAGCTATTCCTGGGCATCGAGCCCCATTTTGCACTATGGAAGAGGTTGTTATGCCTCGTACCCCGTTCTCACGAGGGATTTATATATCAAGTGGGCGGCGCCGAAGTATGGCGCATCGCCGGGACCGGATATCTATCCAGAACCCCCAAGAAGGCGTCCGAAGACTGGCGTTCGGAATGGTTTTACATAGAAGACGCTCCGCTGCCGGACCCTGTTCGGATCGGCCTCCCGGAGTTCAGTGCTACTCCCCTGAAGAAACGCCTTAGCTGGCGCCCGCGAAGCCCCCAACAGGAGGAAGACAAGAGCGTCCATTATCTGATGGGCCGAATAAGGTTTCTGGCCCACTCCGGGTTGCCATGATTGGAGTCATGGCAACATGTATTCTGTGAGGTGCAACCACGCAATCTGAGGCCACCCATGTGGGATTTCAATGGGGAAGACGACGCCACCCGCCACGGTGCATAAGGACGGTTTGGCCGAGATCTGGTGACGATCCTGTCCGGCCTATACAAGGGGGAGAAGGAGGACTTTCTCCGGATGAACCCCGTGAATGGGTTTTCCATGAATAACCCCCGGCGCTGGGTAAGCGAACATTTTAAGGGTCCGACCCGTGCCTTCGAAGTTTAAGCTTCTCATGTTCCTGCGCCGGACTGTGGAGGACATGATAATTCCAGCTCCGCAACCCGAGGATCCGGAGAGGTCCCGGGATCCGGCCTCCGAAGAGGATCCGGACATAAAGGTGGAGCTAATTGACGGGGTGTTCCACCAGCTCAGCATGGCTAACGCTTTAGTCGCCATTACGGCGGACTACCCCGAATTATATCCGGCTTCCCAGGTGATTGTGACCGAGGTCCGGGCACCATTATCTCTTCCTTGCCCATTTCTGACCTTCGCGAACGATGGTGCTTTGCAGGAAGCGCCTTCAAGGCAGGAAGCCGAGCCCGCGGCGGCTGACCAACAAAGGCCAGTCCGGACCAGCAGGCGGAAAAGGAGCGCGGCACGGACTGAAATGTCGCCGCAAAGGTATAGCTCGTATTTAAATTTTCAGAGCAACGTTCCTAGGAAGCGTCTGAGTGCTCATGATCTTTGTAGGAGAAAAAGCGCCCGCCGGACTGCGGGCATAGAGGTTGCCGATCCGACCTATACCAGCCAGGCTCCAGCGCCCGGCCTGGAGGGGGAGGCAAGCGCAAGCGCGCGCCGGGTACTCCTCCAACGAAGGATGCCGACAGTATCGCCACCAAGTCCGAGGTGGAGCGCCATGAACCACGAGGGCCGCCAGACAAGTATTCGTGTGAGCGTGCTTTTCCCTGAGGCGTTGAGCGCCTTTAACGCTGGGGGCGCACCTTCGTGCTACTCAAGACGGTTTTACGAGCCACGGAGCAAAGATGTAAAAGACATACGGGTAAGGGAATTTAATGGTTATATATGCGGTAGCCCCGAGACTTAAAGTAGTTATGTTAACTGATTTAAGGATCATTTGAAACGAGCTCTTACCGAGAAGAATGCCCAACTGTCTCAGGAGCTGCAAGAATGCAAGGCCCAACTTGAGGCCGCACTTGCTGCCGTAGGGGGAAACGCAGAGACCCCTCCTGGTAACACATTTTTATTAATAAATATAGGCGATGTGCGGCGTGCGCGCAAGTCTAATAATGACATTGCAGGTGCCGCCGGACAAGATCCGAACAGGCAAGAATTACTGTGCCAGCTGAAGGCCGGCGAGAGGGTGCTGAATAGGGTGCAGCAAGAGAGGAACAAGCTCCAGGATGCCAACGCCAAGCTCGGAGAAGAGCTGAAAGGTGCTCGAGCTGGGCTGTCCGGCTCCATTAAGGAGAATCAGCGGCTTCGTCACGGCATCTATAGTAAGTGCTTGAGCGGACTCCTTTGAAAAGAAGAGTTCGGCGAGGAAGTAAATTGACATAATATGTCTTGTAGGTATACTCACAGGTCGCCCTGCGGAGGAGATGCCCATATCAACGGGTGATATACTTCCCGAGTTGTTGCAACTGCTCGAACGAGTTCGGCAGGCAATGAGCGGCGTCGTACAGGATTTATGGCCAGCCCTCTCCCTACCCGAGGGCCTTGGGGTGCTTGCGGAGAAGCTTCAGGGAGTGCGGCAGTGCTTCCGTTTGTGGAAGATTTCGGCTTGTTGCCAAGGTACCAGGGAGGCTTGGGCCATGGTGAAGACACGTTACAAGAAGGCGGATCCCAATCACATGGCCGAAGTCGGACCTGTGGGGCCCGATGGGAAGGAGATCCTGTGAGTTTAGTATCTGACCAAGTAGAGTTGGCGCTAAATTTTCCCAACGGATTGTAAATTAGACAGCCTGTTAGGCGGGATTGAGGAGGAATACTGATCGATAAATTTGACAATGTATTTTAAAATGACATGTGAAATGCCTTCTAGCCGGATTGTAGATCGTTTATCTTTGCCGACCTTTTCGCTTCAACCTCGGGACCCTAGAGTCCGGAGTGTGTCCAGATACCTTCTTGGTTAAGAAACAACCGGGGTATGCGTGGAGACCAGGCGTAGGGGTCATTAGTGCTTTATCAGACAAGTGCCCAACTAGTTATGTTATATTACATGGTTAGTAAGAAACATCTTCCAGGGAGAATAGTTACGTTAAGGGTTCCTTTCTCGGGAGGCATGCCCTAAAGTGCATGTCCGGACTGCAAAAAAGAAAAACATCTGGGGCAGATAAATAAGTTTGTAAAAATCATCTTTCAAGTCATTGACGAATATTCCCTTAAGAACGCTAGCTTTGGCTTCACCCGATCTGAGGTATACATTGGTGACCAGGCGATAACAATCGCAGAGGTGCTCCTTTACCTCCTAGCCAAACAATCGGGAACGTGGGGTAAGCACAGGAGCCAGCAACCCAGCTTGGCCAAAACTTAAGTCATATCGATGCATATAATGGTGAGTAAAAGGTACATGTGGAAGCTTGACACATGTCTGGGCATGAAGCCCTTATAATTGAGCTTCGAAAAGAAGCCCCGGTATAATTAGTGCGGATGGCACATCAAGTGTATGCGAACAATGCGCAAGTAGGCCCTTAGGGCTTTTTAGTAAAAGGTAAGAGAAGAAAGAGAAACAAAAGACAGCTGAAGTGTAAGAATTTGAGCGGGGAAGGGGCGAACTCTTAGTCGGCGCTAGGCATAGAATCTTCGAGGCGGGCTGCGTTCCATGGGTTTGGCTCGAGTCGGTTATCCGACGCATTTAAGTAAACGATGCGCTCCGCGGTCATGACTTGATCGATAATGAAGGGGCCCTCCCATTTGGGCTTGAGCTTGTCCTTTTCTTGTCCGGCAGCGAGAACTAGTTCGCCAACGTTGTAAGTCTTGGCCCGTACTTCTACTTTGATATCTTGAGCTCTGCTGGCGATAGAATGCGGAACGAGCCTTGGCGACGTCGTGTTCTTCCTCCAATGTGTCCAAGCTGTCCTGCCGATCTAGCTCGGCCTCTCTTTCTTCGTACATGCGCACTCGAGGTGAGTCATGAATAATGTCACAGGGCAGAACTGCCTCTGCGCCGTATACCATAAAAAATGGTGTAAATCCGGTAGTACGGTTAGGCGTTGTCCGCAGCCCCCAGAGTACGGAGTCGAGCTCCTCTACCCAGTGCGTGTCGGATTTTGTAAGTGACTGCACTAGTCTGGGTTTAATGCCGCTCATTATTAGACCATTTGCTCGTTCCACTTGACCGTTGGTTTGAGGGTGATAGACTGAAGCACAGTCGAGCTTGATGCCCATATTTTTGCACCACGACTTAACCTCGTCGGCCGTGAAGTTCGTGTCGTTGTCGGTGATGATGCTGTGGGGGACACCGTAACGGTGTACTACCCCGGATATAAAGTCTATCACTGGTCCGGACTCTGCCGTTTTGACCGGTTTGTCCTCTATCCATTTGGTGAATTTATCCACCATGACCAATAGGTACCTTTGCTTGTGGGTTCCCCCTTTAAGGGTCCAACCATATCAAGCCCCGGCACATGACGGCCGTGTAATGGGTATAGTTTTGAGGCGGTGGGTGGCATATGGCTCGATTAGCAAAGAGTCGACAACCGACGCATCTCGGACTAAGTCTGGCAATCGCCGGGCCGTCGACCAATAAAATCTGTCGGAATGCCTTTCCTACAAGGGCCCGGGCTGCTGCGTGGTGTCCGCCTAGTCCGGCATGAATTTCAGCCAGAGGTTTCGCCCTTCCTCTTGGAGATACACCTTTGAGCGACTCCGGTTGTACTTTACTTATAAAGTTCTCCCTCATGGACCTTGTAGGCTTTCGATCGCCCGGACTATGCAGCGGGCCTCATTTTGGTCTTCGGAAGTTCTGTCTAAGCAAATAAGCTAGGAAAGGTTACATCCCGCAGGCGATTACCGCCATTATGTCGTGGGCTGAAGGTGTTATGTCATCGGCTGAATCGCCGGTTGGCGCGGTTGTTTCGGTTTGTCATTTCGGACTCCTCTTCCCATAAATGCGGATGGCTTGAAGAGCCATTCGGGAAGATGTTTGGAGGACAGCGTCACATTTTGCGCCGATGCATGCCAAGACGTCGGCCGCTTGGTTATTATCTCGGCTACGTGATGGAATTGAGTCCTTGAATCGAGTGACATTTTAAGACAGCATTGCGATATGCTGCCATTTTCGGATCCTTGGCGTCAAAATCTCCATTTATTTGGGATATTGCAAGGTTTGAATCGCGCACCTCTAGGCGTTGAATGCCCATGGAGATTGCCATCCGGAGACCGTGTAAAGGGCCTCGTATTCGGCTGCATTGTTGGAGTCCATGTACATTATTTGAAGTACGTATTGATCGTGTCCCGGTCGGGACGTCGAGACGACGCCATTTCCATCCGCCAACATTTTAGAGCCGTCGAAGTGCATAATCCAATTGGAGTATGCGCCGTACTCTTTAGGGAGTTCGGCTTCGGTCCATTCAGCGACAAAGTCAGCCAAAACTTGTGACTTTATAGCTCGCCGAGGTTTGTAAGTTATATCGAATGGTAAGAGCTCAATGGCCCATTTTGCAGTCCTGCCCGTTGCGTCGCGGTTATTTATGATGTCATTGAGTGGTACTTCGGAGGCCACTGTTATCGAACACTCTTGAAAGTAGTGTCGGAGCTTCCGGGATGCCATGAACACCGCATACGCTATCTTCTGATAGTGTGGGTAGCAGGACTTGCATGGGGTTAACACAGTGGATACATAATACACTGGTTTTTGAAGCGGGAATGTATGCCCTTCTGTCTCTCGTTCGACGACGAGTACCGCGCTTACAACTTGATGCATTGCTGCGATGTATAACAACATTGGTTCGCCCAGATTGGGCGCAGCCAGGACCGGATTTGTTGCCAATATGGCCTTTATTTCTTCGAGTCCGGCAGTGGCAGCATCCGTCCACTCGAAGTGTTCGGTGCGCCTGAGGAGGCGATAGAGGGGCAATGCCTTTTCTCCTAGACGGGAGATAAAGCGGCTTACAGCCGCCACGCATCCAGTCAATTTTTGTATTTGCTTGAGGTCTTTTGGGATATCTAGCTGTGACAGAGATCGAATCTTGGCTGGGTTTGCTTCAATTCCTCTACCGGATACAATGAAGCCCAGTAGCTTTCCGGCTGGTATGCCGAAAATGCATTTTTCCGGATTCAGCTTGATGTCATATGCTCTGAGGTTGTCGAATGTGAGCCTCAAGTCGTCTACTAGAGTTTTGACATGTTTTGTTTTGACGACTACGTCGTCTACGTATGCCTAGATAGTTTTGCCGATCTGGGTAGCCAGACATGTTGGAATCATGCGATGATATGTTGCGCCGGCGTTTTTAAGTCCGAAGGGCATCGTGTTGAAGCAGATTGGCCCGTATGGAGTGATGAATGCCGTTGCGGCTTGGTCTGCTTCCGCCATCTTGATTTGATGGTAGCCAGAGTATGCGTCGAGGAAGCACAACGAATCGTGCCCTGCGGTAGCATCGATAATTTGGTCGATGCGGGGGAGGGGGAAGGGATCCTTTGGACAACCCTTATTGAGGTCTTTAAAATCGACACATAGGCGCCAGGATTTGTCCTTCTTTGGTACCATTAACAGATTTGCTAGCCAATCCGGTTGTTTGATATCTCTGATGAATTCGGCTTCCAATAGTTTGGCTAGCTCCTCTCCCATCGCCTGTCTTTTGGGTTCGGAAAATCGTCGAAGAGCCTGTTTGACCGGCTTGAATCCTTTTAGGATGTTTAGGCTGTGTTCTGCCAATCTGCGTGGGATTCCGGGCATATCCAAAGGATGCCAGGCGAAAATGTCCCAATTTTCCCGAAGGAATTCGCGCAGTGCGGCGTCTACCTCGGGGTTCAATTGTGCCCCAATGGAGGCCGTCTTTGTTGGGTCCGTTGGATGGACCCGGAATTTTACTATTTCATCTGCTGGTGTGAAGGATGTGGACTTGGATCTTTTATCGAGTATCACATCGTCCCTATTCACCATAGAGCGCAGAGCGGTGAGTTCTTCTGCCGCTAAGGCTTCGGATAGTGCCTCCAGGGCTAGTGCGGCTGTCTTGTTTTCGGCGCGGAGTGCTATGTCCGGATCACTAGCGAGAGTGATTATTCCACCGGGCCCGGGCATTTTGAGCTTCATATACCCGTAATGGGGTATGGCTTGAAAAATTGTGAATGCCTCTCGTCCTAATATGGCGTGATATCCGCTGTTGAACGGGGCCACTTGGAACGTGACTTCTTCGGATCTGTAATTGTCCGGCGAGCCGAACACCACATCGAGTGTGATTTTTCTGGTGCAGCGCGCTTCCCGGCTAGGGATTATTCCTCTGAAGGTTGTGCTGCTTCGCTCAATACGGCTCCAATCGATTTCCATTTTTTGAAGAGTTTCCTCGTAGATGAGGTTTAGTCCGCTGCCGCCATCCATGAGGACCTTTGTAAGTCGAAAGCCGTCCACTATGGGACTAAGCACCAAAGTCTTGGTGGTGCTCGGGCTGTCCGGAATTTAGGTTCGTCGCTGGCGTTGAAGGTGATGGCTGTGTCGCTCCATGGATTTGCTGTTGCTACTTGGTAGACTTCGGCGAGGCCGCGGATTGTTCGTTTTCGCATATTATTTGATGCGAAGGTCTTGAAGACTGTTGATACCGTATCGGTATTGTTGGAGTGGTTTTCCGGGGCTAGAAGCTCCTCGCCACTTTTAGCCACCTGCCGTAATATCCAACATGCTCGAAGGCTATTTGTTGGGACGGCTCCCTCTGTACTATGAAGCTTACAGCGTCCATTGAGCCATCCCTCCAGTACGGTTCCGTACCCTTTATGGGGTTTTTGCTTTTTGGTTTTTGTATCTTGGGCCTGAGTATGATGCACCCTTTTTTGCGGACTAGGGTTGTATTCAGGGCCGGATTGTCCTCAAAACTGGTTTTCGGTTTTCCGGAAACTCTCCATCGCACAGTACTTTCGTACTATGGACGCCAGATCGGTGAAGCGCATAATTTTACGACGGCCGATGGCGTTTAATATTCCCTTGTCCGTGCAATTATTGCAAAAGATTGAGATTGCGTTTTCCTCTCGGCAGGCCTTTATCCTGTCCAAAACCAGGAGGAATCTGGCCCAGTAGTGATGTACTGTTTCAGCGGGCTCTTGCCGTATTAGAGATAGATCGCATATGTCTGGGCGGGTGGGTGGAATAAAATCCGGATCCCTACCCATCTTGGGGCTTAAAGGCCGTGAAGTTTCCAATTTTAGAAGCTTCGATTGCTGGACGTTGTCCAACGAGTCCGGTCCGATGCCTGACTTTACGTTCAGTGCTCGATCAAAGTCCGTTCCTCCGCGGAAATCCGGCGTGCAGGGTTCGGGAGCCCGGACATGTCTAGTTTTTAATATAGGAGAAGAGTCGCCGCATTGTTCCTCTACCACTGCGATGTGGTGGGTGACCTGGGGAGAGTTAATATCTCTCAGATCGGTTTTGAGCCCAATCTGATTGTAGTCTCATGCGACTCCTGGGCGGTGATGCCATCTAAGAGCTCGTTGACAGACGAGAGCTCTATTGGATCCAGCTGCTCGGCGGATTCCGAGCTGACACGAAGATTGCTTTTGACGACTTGAGAAGTCATTGTCGAAGCAGTGGCCGGACAGGCGGTCATAAGAAAACCACCTAGCCGGATAGTTTGGCCGGAGGCCAAGGCCCCTTTGGCGAAAATACCGTTCTTGAAGACGGGTGGAGGCATCCTTCCTATCGGTGACGACACAGAGGAACTCTCAATGAAAGCACCAATGTCGGTGTCAAAACCGGCGGATCTCGGGTAGGGGGTCCCGAACTATGCGTCTAGGCGGATGGTAATAGGAGACAAGGGACACGATGTTTTACCCAGGTTCGGGCCCTCTCGATGGAGGTAAAACCCTACGTCCTACTTGATTAATATTGATGATATGGGTAGTACAAGAGTGGATCTACCACGAGATCAAGGAGGCTAAACCCTAAAGCTAGCCTATGGTATGATTGTTGTAATGTATGTTGTGTCCCACGGACTAAAGCCCTCCGGTTTATATAGACACCGGAGAAGGCTAGGGTTACACAGAGTCGGTTACAATGGTAGGAGATCTACATATCCGTATCGCCAAGCTTGCCTTCCACGCCAAGGAAAGTCCCATCCGGACACGGGACGGAGTCTTCAATCTTGTATCTTCGTAGTCTTGGAGTCCGGCGGACGATGATAGTCCGGCTGTCCGGACACCCCCTAGTCCAGGACTCCCTCAGCACCCATACTAAAAGTATTGTCTCCAAGCAAGGCATGTTGAAGAATGATAATATCAGGAACACTCAAGTTTCCACTATTTCCACGACCAATCAAGCATCTACTAGCAAATATGGCAAAGTAGTGTAAAATAGGAAAGTGTATGCTAGAGACTTTTGCCTCAGAGCCCTTCTTTGGCTCCTCTACAGCAATAGTATTAACGAAGCCACCCACATCTTCACGATGGGGTTCCTCTAATTCTCCCTCATAAGGTATCCTACATACCGCGCAGAAATGACGTAAAGACATTTCTTTGAATTCATCATATAAATGAAATGATACTGCAGGCGGTGACTTCTTAGGATAATAGTAAAAGTTTTGCACGAAAGTATTGGTAAGTAAGAGATACAGATTGATTCGGTCATTGATGAAACCGGTGAGGCCTGCAGTCTCGATGAAAGCATAAAAGTCTTCATGAATTCCAGCTTCTTTCAAGAAATCCTCGCATGGCCATTCACACGACCGTACTTCCGCTAAGCGAGGAAGATTATACTTGGCTTTTTCCTTCACTTTGCCTTGTTTTCCTTAGAGCTTTGGCTAGAAGAGCCCCTCAAAAGTTTCCTCAACATTTTCTGAAAATTTCTGAAATTTTAGTAACTTCAAAATAAAAGTGAATAAAACTAAACAAGATTGATAGCAACTACTGCTACAAGTGCCTAGAGCCTATATCATGCATTGGAATTGCTTGGGACCTCAAAAATTTAACATGCAAGCTCAAGAACATGGTCACCTATGCAGCAAAAATTTGAAATGAATAAAGCACTAGAACAAAAACTAATTGGACCAATGGAGGAGTCACATACCAAGCAACAATCTCCCAAAGCAGTTTTGTGAATGGTTCTTTGAGCAAGGAGATCGAAAATCACAGCAAAACGAGCTAAAACTCGTGCTTGAGCTGGATGGGGATTTTTTTGGGTAGAAGATGAAGTGTGTGGGTGCTGGCATAAGTGGAGGGGTCCACCAGGGGCCCACGAGACAGGGGGTGCGCCCTATAGGGGGGTGGGGGCGCCCTCCACTCTCGTGGCCTGGTGCTTGCCCCTCCTGCAGTGATTTCAGTGCGCAAAATCCTCACATATTCCAAAAAAATCATACTAAATTTGTAGGGCATTTGGAGCACTTTATTTTCGGACTATTTTTTAATGCACGGATAATTCAGAAAACAGACAGATAATACTATTTTTGCTTTATTTATTCTAAATAGCGAAAGTAAAAAGAGGGCATGAAGGTTGTGCCTTCTAGTTTCATCCATCTCGTGATCATCAAAATGAATCCACTAACAAGGTTGATCAAGTCTTGTTAACAAACTCATTCGAATAACACGGAACCGAGAAATTTCGAATAGCACTAAGTTACCTCAACGGGGATATGAAAATCCCCAACAATAAGAATATCATACTTTTTCTTGACAGTAGGGAGAGGAAATTCAAAACCTCCAAAAATGATAGTTGGAACATTTTCAATAGAATTGATGCTATGAACTTGAGATTGTTTCCTCGGAAAGTGTACCGTATGCTCATTACCATTAACATGAAAAGTGACATTGCCTTTGTTGCAATCAATAACAGCCCCCATAGTATTAAGAAAAGGTCTACCAAGGATAATAGACATACTGTCGTCCTCAGGAATGTCAAGAATAACAAAGTCCGTTAAGATAGTGTCATTTGCAACGACAACAGGCACATCCTCACAAATACCGACAGGTATAGCAGTTGATTTATCAGCCATTTGCAAAGATATTTCAGTAGGTGTCAACTTATTCAATTCAAGTCTACGATATAAACAGAGAGGCATAACACTAACACCGGCTCCAAGATCACATAAAGCAGTTCTAACATAATTTCTTTTAATGGAGCATGGTATAGTTGGTACACCCGGATCTCCAAGTTTCTTTGGTATTCCACCCTTAAAAGTGTAATTAGCAAGCATGGTGGAAATTTAAGCTTCCAGTATCTTTCTTTTATTTGTAATGATATCCTTCATATACTTAGCATAAGGATTTACTTTCAACATATCAGTTAAGCGCATACGTAAGAAAATAGGTCTAATCATTTCAGCAAAGCACCCAAAATCCTCATCATCCTTTGACTTGGATGGTTTAGGAGGAAAGGGCATGGGTTTCTGAACCCATGGTTCTCTTTCTTTACCATGCTTCCTAGCAACAAAATCTCTCTTATCGTAACGTTGATTCTTTGATTGTGGGTTATCAAGATCAACAGCAGGTTCAATCTATACATCATTGTTTTTGCTAGGTTGAGCATCAACATGAACATTATCATTAACATTATCACTAGGTTCATGTTCATCACCGATTGAGTTTCAAAGATCGAAAATAGAAATATCATTGGAATTCTCGTGTGTCTACAGATGGGTTCACTAGAAGCATGCAAAGTCCTATCGTTTTCTTCTTCTTCTTTTAGAAGAACTAGGTGCCTCTAAATTATTTCTCTGAGAATCTTGCTCGATTCTCTTAGGGTGGCCTTCAGGATACAAAGGTTCCTGAGTCATTCTACCAGTTCTAGTAGCCACTCTAACATCAAAGTCATTTTTATTATTTAATTCATCAAGCAAATCATTCAGAGCTTTAAGTACTTGCTCAGCTTGAGTAGCAACCATAGAAGCATATTTGCTAACGCGGTGAAGTTCATCTTTAACTATAGCTAAATTATCGCCCACATGTCCTATCTCGAAAGCATTATTCTTTAACTCTCTACCAACATAGGCATTAAAACTTTCTTGTCTAGCCATAAAGTCATCAAATTCATCTAAGCAAGGGCTATGAAATTTAGTAGAGGGGATTTCAACTTTATCATATCTATAGAGAGAATTTACCTTTACTACCTTTGTGGGTTATCAAGACAATGTGGTTCTTGAGGCGGTATATTAAGACCATGTATTTCTTCAATAGGAGGTAAATTCTTAACATCTTCAGCTTTAATACCTTTTTCTTTCATTGATTTCTTTGCCTCTTGCATATCTTCAGGACTGAGAAATAAAACACCTCTCTTCTTCGGAGTGGGTTTAGGAATAGGCTCAGGAGTTGGCTCAATTGGTCCAGGAATTGCTTTAGGAATTGGCTCAGGAAGAGTCTAGTTATTTTCATTAGTCAACATATTATTCAATAATATTTCATCTTCGTCGACCGTTCTTTCCCTGAAAACACAACCAGCACAACTATCCAAGTAGTCCTTGGAAGCATCGGTTAGTCCATTATAAAAGATATCAAGTATTTCATTTTTCTTAAGAGGATGATCAGCAAAGCATTAAGTAATCGAGAAGCCTCCCCAAGCTTGTGGGAGACTCTCTTCTTTGATTTGCACAAAATTATATATTTCCATAAGGCAGCTTGTTTCTTATGAGCAGGGAAATATTTAGCAGAGAAGTAATAAATCATATCCTGGGGACTACGCACACAACCAGGAGCAAGAGAATTATACCAAGTCTTAGCATCACCCTTGAACGAGAACGGAAATATCTTAAGGATGTAAAAATAGCGAGACTTCTCATCATTAGTAAACAGGGTGGCTATATCATTCAACTTGGTAAGATGTGCCACAACAGTTTCAGATTCAAGGCCATAAAAAGGATTAGATTCAACTAAAGTAATAATCTCAGGATCAACAGAGAATTCATAATCCTTATCAGTAACACAGATAGGTGAAGTAGCAAAAGCAGGGTCAGGTTTCATTCTAGCATTAAGAGACTGCTGCTTCCATTTAGCTAATAGTTTCTTAAGATCATATCTATCATTGCAAGCAAAGATTTCCCTAGCAGCTTCTTCATTCATAACATAACCTGTCGTAGATTTGTCATAGAAGATGTCCTTAGTGTCAGGACTTAGTCGTGAGGCCAACGCATCTATGTGGTAGCTTGAGAGGGGTTGAGCGGAATCGAGAGGCGCAACACAAGACAAGGATTTAGACAGCTTCGGGCCCCGGGAAACATCATCCGGTAAAAACCCTACATGCTGTTTGAGGCTAGGACTCATTATCATCATGAGGGAGTCGCCGTAAACCGGCTCTCCTCTTTGTGTCTAGCCCTAAGATTGTTTCTTCTTGCTTGTAACTTGTCCCTCTTTGGGGAGCCCTGCCCCTCCTTATATATGTTGAAGGGGAGGTTTACATGTGGAGTCCTATTGGGATTAGGACTATTCTATCTCTAATACAAACCAGATACAAGTCCTGGTCTTAACTCCTTGTAAGGCAAATATTCCTTTCCTCTTAAACCGGCCCACCATAGTTGAACCGGCCTTCATGAACCGCCCGTTGGGCCACCGGGTCTTGTTGCTCCTCTGGCCCGCCTTTGGATTACCAATAAGTCAGTAAACCGTCAGTCTGTGCGGTCATTTGGTGAATCGCCAAGTCCGGCCGGTTTATCCTTCCGGTCGGTTTACGCCGCGGGGCATATCCCCGACATTAGCCCCCAAGTTTAGCATGGATTTATCCATGGTAAACTTATGCTGCAAAATAAACACCAGAACAATTTTGACAGGTTGTGCTCCGGTTAAGAATTCTTGTAGACCGACAATTGATCATCCTTAAGTCCTTGTTATTTCCTCCTTCTAGAAAATCCGGGTCAATAACCAGCTTCATACTCAAATTGCTGATGTTGGTTTCTCATAGAAAAATATTGTGAAGAATAATCCACTTGAGTCGGCTTCCAAAGCACCGGTTTAAGAAATATTGGTCTTGAAATATTCATCTGATATTTAGCCGATTTGAAGATGTAAAAACTTGCCGGTTTAACATTACCAAAATGGCTGGGTTATAAAAACTGATAATTCCGGGTCATGATTGTTGCCAACGCCGGTTCATGATTATTGATGACGCCGGGTTGCAGACACAGGGTCGTAATGATTGGTGACGTCGGGTCAATCTGGTTTGCTCAAAACAGAGAATTTGAAAATAGTTCTTCGATAATAATATAATACCTGTAGCCCCCAAGTCTTGAGCAGAACAAAGTGATGGCTTAAGACTTGCTTCAATACAAATACTGCCACTTAAGAAGAAATCCATGTTGTTCATCCCAGTCACTTAGTAAAAACTGAATAGTCCATATTATGTAGCCCCCAAGTGTCGGGTTGTCCTGCTTGCAGCAACCTGGGACTTGTAATTGTCTTATACTCATAAAAACTTCAACCAGTGTAGCCCCCAAGGGCCGGGTCATTATGCAATAATGAGCAGAGATTTTGTAAATATAATCATGTAAAATTTGAACAGCGACGGTGTAGCCCCCAAGGGTCGGCTCAGTAAGATAATATTGAGCTGGGACTTGATATATACTTCAATGAAAATAACATCATATGATGTAACCCCCATCATGGGGCTTGAATCCATGTCCACAAGGTTAAGAGCCTTGTGCTTTACCAACTGAGTAGTGGACCCTTCAATGATAAATGAAAATTTGTGTACCTTGAATTGTTGACAGGAGCAATTGGTAGCTCCCAAGGGCCAGCTCATTACGATGTGATGAGTCGGGTCTTCAATAAGGTGAGAAAACAATGACTTTGCATTAGCCCCCAAGTGCCATGGTGCATGCTGGCAGTGACATGGGACTTGCATATTCGATGTAATCCCAATTTGAATAATGTAGCCCCCAAGTGCCGGGTCGTAAGCCTACAGCGACTCGGGACTATTCCTTTCATTGTAGAATAAATCATATCCTTTAATAAAATAATAGCCATTGCGCTAGAGCGACTTTGAAAACCTCAATAATACCGGTTATTAATAACCATAATAAAAATCTAGCCATGTTGGCTATTCAAGATAATATAATCTGGTATGAAAAACCTTATTCATTCAATATCATAATGAAAATTCAGCCAAGTTTGGCTATTTGAACAATATAACCCAATGATTTATAAGCGCATGATTCCAATGGCGCAATCCAAATATGTACTGGCGACTTATAGTCCAAAGCCAGGCCGGGTTAACAAACACCGGATAATTTCTCATCATATACTGGCGACTTATCGTCTTAAAGCCAGGCCGGTTTAATAAACACCGGATAATTTATCATCATGCTTTATTCAACCGGTCTCTACATACAACAAGTTTAAAGTGTCCTGGCAGTTTACCGCCGGACGGGTCATAATGCCCAACATATAACCTAGGTTTATAACCAAGGCTGCACTTAAGAATAATCAAATATGAAATATATCATACATGTGACATTGAATCACATCATTGGTTTACCAACTTTTTGTAGTAAGGGTGATAACCCCAATTTTGAGTAATGATAACTCCTTTCATACTGTGACAGTTTATGATAAAACCGTACCGGGTTGTGATAAACACCGGTTTAACCATATATAATAATGGCGACTCGTAGTCAAACCAGACCGGGCGGATAGTCTCCGTATTATGATTTGATCATGTACTGACAACTTGTAATTGAAAGTCAAGCCGGGTTAATGAACACCGGTTTACTCCATAATAAGATGGTAACATAAAATCAAAAAAATCAAACTAGGCAAATAGTCTCCGGATTAAGAATTGACCGTGTTCCGTCAACTGACAGTCGAACCGGTCTGCGAATTTTGTGGGTTTAAGAACGCAACAAAGAAGAAATATTTATTAAAGAAAATTTCAAGCAAAGGTAATGATAAAACCATTTGCAAAAAGAGGCTATTGAGCCGATCAAGTGGCATTACCATGGTCGGACACGACCAAGCCCCCAGTAGGCGTGGCTATGGTTCAAGTCAGCCAGGTCCCCAAATGATGCATTGGCATTATGCCGATCAAGAGGGGCGACGATGGTTCGGGTTCGACCAAAGCCCCCAAGTGATTCTGTGGCCTTAGGCCGATCAAGAGGCGTGACTATGGTTCAGACGTGACCACAAGTCCCCAAGTGATGTTGTGGCTTTTCGCCTATCAAAAGGTGTTGCTATAGTTCGGACACGACCAAAAGCCCCCAAGTGATATTGTGGCATTGCACCGATCAAGAGGTGTGACTATGGTTCAAACATGACCAAGCCCCCAAGTGATCAATAATATGATAAGCCAATGATACCCATGTTTGAACCGTGCATCATGGCAGCAGGTCCTCTTTGGCACCCTTTAACTTTTTGCAAGAGATAAATCCTTCTTGAACCGGACGTTTAAACCGGATATTGAGAGCTTCAAAGCTTTGTGGGAGACATCTTTCCCTTGAACCGGACTTTAAACCGGAATCTTCATTTTCAGCCGGAAATTTTCTGATGGCCTTTAAACTCGAACTTGCGAGAAGTTAATTCCTTTTTGAACCGGACATTTTTTAAACCGGATTTGAGAGCTTCAGAGCTTGGCAGGAGAACAGATTTCCCTTGAACCGGATTGTAAGTCTGCATTCTTTATTTTGAACCGGAAATTTTCTGACGGCCTTCAAATTGTCATCAATATGGTAGTAGCCTCCGGGACCGGGTTATCTTTCCCTCCAACGTCCTGGGGTTCTTGACTTCACTAAAAACCGGCATATAGCTGAATCATATCATTGTAGCCCCCAAGTCTCAAAGTGACTCGAGGAATTGGCTTGAGATTCTCCGTGTTTGACCATAGCAGAAGGTGTATATCATTGATATTTATAACCCGATGTGAAGTTATAAATGATCCCGTACGAGCCGTGTCAGCAACTCGGCCAATGGTTCCTTCCAACTGGCGATTTGAAGTTAACCAAAACTATAGTGGCGGCGACTTTCGCCTGCTCATTGAGCCATCCGGTGCAAACGGCGGTTGATGATAATTTGCCTTCAATTTGAAAGAAAACCGGGCTACCCAAGCCGTGACTTGCTCATACACAATAAATAGCTCATGTAGACAGGTGCGGCCCGGTGTGCTGATGTAGACCAGGCCGCGAGAGACGGACAGCAAGGACGACCGCAACATCAGAGGCGGCACAGACAGATGAGTCGGCCGCGGCGTTGTAAACCGGCACGGGTGGGAGAATCGGCCGCGGCGTTGTAAACCGGCATTTACGGTCGAGTCGGCCACAGGAACGGTCCCGGTGAGTTGAAGTAGTCTGGGCCGCCAGGGCGGCGTCTTGCGCACATATTCTTTGATCATTATGGCACGGTCATATGCTAGCGCATGACATTAATTGTGCGATTTATACATCCATGATCCGGCCATAGTGACCAATTGTCCTGCATATAAAATACAAAGACCAAAGTAATTGTTCTTTTGACAAAAACAATATATGCTAATAAGATAAATTTAAATGGAGGTCAATCAGATGACGCATGATTTGTACGCAGAATCTTTGCACGTAGTAGTGGTAGTGCTCCATATGCTTTTTGGACTGATGTAGTACGTGTAACAGTACTTTGAATGTAATACTGCTACTGCAGTTTTCTTTATATATAGTCTGAATGCTTCACGTGCGACTTAGCCGGCTGGATAACCAATCTTCCTGTGAAGTGGGCTTGCCCTCTCCTCCGTTGCTTTTGCTTGGTCCTTGCACACTGAACTTTAAGCAGCAGATGAACGTGGCGCCTCGTCGCGAGGTGAACCGACGGTGACGGTCAGGTTGCAGCCTCAGTGCTGGAGGCAGAGGTGAGCGGCCAGCTTAGAAGGCGTGAGTCCCGCAGAAGCGAGGCGGAAACGAGCAGCTTGGCGGAAACGGTGGCTCTGAGTTGAAGCCACGGCAAGCAGAACAAGCCGGCAACAAAGATGAAGGCAGAGGTGCCGCAGTACGGCAGAGCCAGCGGTGACGGGGCGGATGACGAGGCCGCTTGGCCGGGGCGACTCAAGGCGCGGTTTGGACGACAGGCGCCCGTCCGGCATGCACGAGACAGACGGCAGTTTAGGCGCGAGGCCGGGCGGTTTGGCGGCAAGTGACAGTGGAGGCGAGGCCAGCCCCGGAGGCGTTGGCTCGGCGACTCGAATGGAGGCGGCCGGGCGTGAAGGATGGGGGGCTGCTGATGGCCAGAGCGGTGGCTTGACGCGCAGCTCCAGTCGTTGCAGGCTATCGAGGAGCGCTATGGCGGGGTTGGAGCGGTGGCTCAACACAGCCACACGCTGCGACTTCGGAGGCTGAAGCGAGGCAGAGGTAAACCGGCAGCAGAGTCTTGTGTAAGCGGAGGCAATCGGCTTGGGATGTCTGAACCAGAGGTGGAGTGACGAGGGCGGTTCTACAGCGGCCGGCGCAGCAGCGGCGCTTGGGGCAAGGCCGCGGCGAACGGAGGCATGGCCAGCAACTTGTCAAGTTGGGCCGACTCACAGACGGAGATGGGCGCGCTGGCGACGCGGCAAACCACAACGGCGGCGGACTGGCGACTTGAGGCCGTGGCGCCGTCAACCAACGAGGCGAAACCGAGTCTGTGTCTATGCACGTACCGCGGTTGTCCTTCCTTTTCCTTGGTATTCACGTGCTATCCCACGTGGTAGCTTTTTTCTTCCTTAATTCTTGAATTAATCTCCTGGTAGATTCCTTGTATGCATGTAGCAATCAGAGTTGACCAAAGAAAAACTGATTTGGCTTCTGTTGACATACAAGTCGAAGATATACTAGTACTGTATTTAAAACCATTGGGCTTGATGTTTGATGTGATGGAAACAATGCCATGGTCTGGACTTTTCACTTGATCCGTAGCTTCCGCCGTTGTTGCCTTTGGTTTCTGTGCTGGGAGTACTAATCAACAAAAAAGGCTTTGGGCAAACTGATGGTCTTGGCGACACGCGACTGCGGCCGTAAATAATTCATCCTCTATTCGGATTCGACGGATCGCATTGCATCGGTGACATATAGAGGAACGCCAAACCCTAAATTCCCTTGACTCAAACGTATATATGTCACTGCTGAATATGTCTTCAATCTGGACCAACGAGCTCATCGTAGATGTGAATTTTTTTTATTTTTTTTCACGTCGGCTCTTGTTCAGCCAGAAAAATTGGGAACTCCTCGATCCCTCAAAGAGATCCCTCCAAGAACTCAACACCACCGTGCGCCTTGCCCCACGGTGGGCGCCAACTGTTGTAGATTTGTCACGGCAGATGTCCTTAGTGTCAGGACTTAGTCGTGAGGCCAACGCATCTATGTGGTAGCTTGAGAGGGGTTGAGCGGAATCGAGAGGCGCAACACAAGACAAGGATTTAGATAGCTTCGGTCCCCGGGAAACATCATCCGGTAAAAACCCTACATGCTGTTTGAGGCTAAGTCTCATTATCATCATGAGGGAGTCGTCGTAAACCGGCTCTCCTCTTTGTGTCTAGCCCTAAGATTGTTTCTTCTTGCTTGTAACTTGTCCCTCTTTGGGGAGCCCTGCCCCTCCTTATATATGTTGAAGGGGCGGTTTACATGTGGAGTCCTATTAGGATTAGGACTATTCTATCTCTAATACAAATCGGATACAAGTCCTGGTCTTAACTCCTTGTAAGGCAAATATTCCTTTCCTCTTAAACCGGCCCACCATAGTTGAACCGGCCTTCATGAACCGCCCGTTGGGCCACCGGGTCTTGTTGCTCCTCTGGCCCGCCTGTCGGATTACCAACAAGCTGTAAACCGTCTGGTCTGTGCAGATCGTCGGTGAATTGCCAAGTCCGGCCAGTTTATCCTTCCGGCCGGTTTACGCCGCGGGGCATATCCCCGACATAACCCTTAGGAACAACAGGTAATACATAATCATTGGGAGAACCTTCATCATCACTATCATCAATAATAGGTTCTTCAGTAATTTCATTTCCCCTAACTCTAGCAAGTTGTTCATCAAGAAATTCACCTAATGGCAAAGTAGTATCAAGCACAGAAGTAGTTTCATCATGCATAGGAGAAGTGGCATCATCGATAACATGCGACATATCCGAATTCATAGCAGTTGCAGGTTTAGGTGTCGCAAGCCTACTAATAACAGAAGGAGAATCTAGTGCAAGGCTAGATGGCAGTTCCTTACTTCCCCTCGTAGTTGAGGGCAAAATAGTAGTTTGGTCGTCTTTCAAGTTCTTCATAGTGATCAACAGATATAAATCCCAAGTTACTCAGAGAATAGAGCTATGCTCCCCGGCAACGGCGCCAGAAATTAGTATTAATAACCCACAAGTGTAGGGGATCGCAACAGCTTTCGAGGGTAAAGTATTGAACCCAAATTTATTGATTCGACACAAGGGGAGCCAAAGAATATTCTTGAGTATTAGCAGTTGAGTTGTCAATTCAACCACACCTGGATAACTTAGTATCTGCAGCAAAGTATTTAGTAGCAAAAGTGGTATGATAATAAAGGTAACGGTAGCAAAAGTAAAGACAAATGTTTTTGGGTTTTTGTAGTAGTTGTAATAGTAGCAACGGAAAAGTAAATGAGCGAAGAACAATATGTGAAAAGCTCGTAGGCAATGGATCAGTGATGGATAATTATGCAACAAGAAATATGTCAACTTGTGACCCTCACTATTGGTCGCTGAAAGGTCACAAATTTTCATTTGCGACCTTTTTGTGACCAAAAATAGAAGGTCAAAAGCTGAGGGTCATTAATCGACTATAGCGACCTTTCTTCCGGAATGGTCGCATAGCGTTCTACCAAAACAAAAGGTCGAGATTTAACGACCAACTGTTTTGGTCACTAGCAATCCGACCACACCACGCCGGATCCACCGTGGCAAGTCGACGTGGCGAATTACGACCAAATGAAAAGGTCGTAAATGGAATCAGCCGGTCCATTTCAGCCGTCTTGATGGGCCAAGCCCAATAATTCAGCCCATTTAATTTTAATTTTTTTCTCTTTATTTTGCTTATCTGCATGGGCCTGGCCCAATAATTTGGCCTTTTAATTTCTGGGAATGGAGCCTTTTTCTGATGAATTTTTTTTATATTCCACTGTTGTTTTGGGCCACAGCCTTTTTAGTCTAGTTCAAATTTGGGCCTTGGCCTTTTTATTTTCTGTTATGAAGCCTTTTTATAAATTTTTTCTTACAGTCATTTCTTTTTTTAGGCCCAAGCCTTTTTGGTCTAATTCTTGTTTGGGCCTTGGCCTTTTTAGAGCCCATTTCTCATTTTGCATAACTATAGACAGAAAGGGCACTAGTGATCCACAAGCCCAGGTGCACTAGTGATCCACATAACTTAACAGAAAATAAACAAAATGATCCACAAGATCACATAACTTCACAAGATCACATAACTTCACAGGTTCACAGGTTCAAAATGCTCTCAGCTCAGACTCCCAGGTTCACAGGTTCAAAATGCTCTCAGCTCTCAACAAAATGCAACAGCTGTCAACAACATGCAACAGCTCCCACTCAAAGACAAAGAGGTTCACAAAGACAGCTCAAACTACCTTAGCTCGAAGAGCGCCATCAAGTGGGCTAACTGCTCTTCCTGCTCTTGAGACTTCTTGCTGAGCAGCTCAAGTTCCTTGTCGCGCAGCTTGATTCTTCCGCCTTCATCTTCATTGCCGCCAATTCTTCTTGCATCACTTCAGCTTGAAGCTCGGACCTCTCCGACTTCGCTCAAGCTCACGAACATGAACAAGAACTTTAGTTGTTGCTTTGCCGAGTAGTTCCTAGATTTGCTCTGCTCAAGCCCAACATTCCCGAGGAATGTGCTTTGCTTGACTTCGGTCTTGAGGACTTGTTCGACAATTTGAACAATGCAGACTTTGGCTCTTCACCTTCTGGTACCGGTAGCGTCCTTCATTTTTCCATCTCAAGCTAGCATATGGAGGAAAATGATAGGCATTAGTGGGAGATCTATTTCACATTTTGCAAACCAAACCAAGCAGGAGAAACCAAACCAACACACAAATGGATTATTTGAAATAACCAAACCAGCACACAAAATATATACAAGAAGATCACTAGTGACCTGGAGACATGCAATTGGAACAATATGATCACTTCATTAAGCCTAGAATGGTGGTTCTATATAAGATGGCTTCCCGAGTGAGCCGATCATCAAACTAACATTCAGATCAAATTTCATCATATCATAAAAAATGCATCAAATAGCTACAGCAAGTTCTGATATATTTGTTGAAGTATCAAACAACATCAAAGCATGGAACATAGCGTGTGTTCTTGACTGGCTCCGAATCAAACAACATCAAATCATGAAAGCATCAAAGCTGGCTGTGAATCAAACAGGCAAAGCATGGAGTGACTTACTATAGCAGTCTTGGTAGCTCAAAACCCGTGCTTCTTGTCTGTTGTGGGTGGCCTTAAACAAGTCAATCGCAGACAGCTCCTCACCCTTACGCTCTTCTTTACAAATGTTTTTCAACAAAAATCAAAATGTTATTCAGCAAGAATCGAAATGTTATTCAATGAGGATCAAGCGGTAAGGTCTCTAGAGAAGAGTTCTCACGATGGCAAAAATGTGTGCTGTGTAGTGCACGAACCAGCCTGATTGTACACGACTTTTCTCGATTCATCTTGTTCGACACACGTGTTTCCTACAAAAAGCACACTTGTCGGCATGATCTAGCACTAGCATATCATGTGCAGAACATAAAGCATCAAACAAAGCTGAGACAAACCTTGTGTCTTGGGGTAGACCACATCTCCACCAGAGCTTGCCATTCACCATCCGTTAGATCAGGCACCGGAGACTTAATGCTGACTTTATTTGCGCTACGGTATCAAAATACTTCTTCTTGATTTTATGGCGTCTGTTCTTTGAATGTTTCTGCAGAATATCTTTGCACGAGGTCTTGATGGTCTCCGAGTCCGTGTTCATCTCAAAATTTGCCTACCAACATAGCAAACAAGGTAGGAACAATATTAGTGATCATGCATAGGTGTAACGAAAATAGATAGTGCATTAACTATGAAACAAGTAGCTTACAAAGAACTTTCCCAATGTAGTTGTCCAATAGAGAAGCATCTCTTTTGTATAGCTTGAAATGAGGAAGAACCGAAGATGGCTTTTTGCAATGAGTCCACACTCGTAAGCAAGCTTTGCTTTGCCTGCAGAGGCTTCTCTGGATGAATCATCCCTTCGGCAATTTGGATAGGCACCTTGCTACCAAGCGACTTGGTGATCCTCTCTAGCCCTCTGCCCTTTCTAAGTCTAGTCTTGGGATTCATTGCATTTGAAAATGAATCTGAACTCATAAATTAGAATAGAAATCGACAAATGCAGGAATCGACAAAAGCATACATGATCATTCCATTTGGAAAATGCACTAGTAAAAGATAGCATTGCAAAGGTCAACTTGCCTGATTGAAGCACAAGCTGCTGTTCTTCTTCATTGATGACAGCGTTCCTGTCAATAGAAGGTGCAACAGGGCTGAGGTCTGTGTGGACAGTGCCTGCTTCATCAATGCAGATGGTTCCTGCTTCATCTAGGCAGACAGGGCCACTTCCATCCATGCTGAGAGTGGTTCCTTCATCCATGGGCGGCAACTCATCACCCGTTTGCACCGAGGTCTGAGAGTCCATGCGCAGCATACTTTCCTGATGGTCCGTCGCAGTCGCCATCATTGCTTTCTGCCTTGTGACTCTATCAAGGGCTGGTTCATCAGGTTCCAGGATCCTCTTTTTTTGTCCTGGAGCGGGGGCCATCACCCTTCCTGGAGGCATTGCAGCAGATGTTTCTAAGCTCTTGTTCTTCTTGCTGACTGTCTTCTTAACACCAGGCCTCTTCTTCCTAGATTCCTTCAGTGCCTCGTATGAACAGCACGGAAAAAAGCATTAGATCACAAGATAAATATGTGAGCACAAGGAATAACATAGAATAACAGAACCCCAACCCTCCAAGCAAGACAGAGTTTGCACCTTAACAATCTTGTTGACTACAACATCATCCACTTCCTCTCCATCAATAACTTCATCCTCTTTAGGATTGTACTGGGTCATCGGTGATAACTCCACTACCCTCTTGAACCTCATCACTTCTACCTTCTTGTACACCCTTTGTTTTCCTAATCATCGACGCTATTGCACCGATGCCAAGGGACCGAACACCGATTGTTCCTCATGATATTTCTAGCCCTAACCTTCTCGTACTCGGTGAGAGGCTCTTCTTTGCATGATACAGAAACATAACTATTAGGTGAATGTTTGGAATGCATGGACAGCAGCCAAACATATCTTATGAAATTTTATTATCATTTAATCCTAGTTATTCGTAAGGAAGACTAACGAAGACACAGCACAATTAAGCCAGCTTATTCAGATTGCAGAATACATTTCACTTAGCATATTAAGACACAGATTTGATGAAACTGGCAGTATAACCACAAGGAGCAAGTTGCATACCAACGGTTGGCCTCATGCTTGACCTTGTCACCCTTGCCATGGATGATCTTGAGGTGGTGCTTGCAAAATAGAATAAACAACAGTCATATACAACAGGGATAATGTAAAATGATGCACTTGTATCAATAAAGGAAAGCATTTGGACCATCATGCACATACAAAGGATGTATCATATTAATTAAGTGCACTAAACAAGCATGCATGTACAAGGGAAATATATGTACACTAAACAAGCAAGCAAGCAAAGTGCTACTAATAGAAACAAGCAAGCATTGAAGGAAATTGAAAAGAAGCAAGCAAATACTATTGATACAAACCCTAATTAATAAGAAAGCAAGTAGCTTCTTCTCCATGTGCTACTGATACAAGCAAGTACTGCTAATGGAAACCCTAATTAAGCATGTATGCTTGCAAGCAATATGTATGTTAGCAAGCAAGGAACATGAACTAGTGAATTAGTGTCATGTACACATGCTTAGACAGTCGACAACAAGCATGAAACAACAAGATTTGCGTATAAAGCATGAAACAACGATCTTGAAACCAGATGTTTCCACTAGATGTTTCCACTATCCGACGAGTATATCATGAGGACCTTCAAAACAACTAGATGTTTCCACTAGTAAAGCATGAAACAACAAGACTTGCGAGAAGTACAAAAGCAGATCATGGGCAGCCATAGAACGATATTACAACATCTTGGGCCAAAGACAAGGCATCATTTTCGATGAAATCAAAGGAAATAAACAAGCAACATCATCCACCTCCTCATCCATCCCCATCCCCTAAAATCATGCACTTCCTCTCCATCAACATGAACCCTAAACCATGAGGACAAGTGCACAAGGACACGCATGCAACATAACCAACTGTGACCCAAGCCAAGCACCATGAGTGAATCTGGCGCGCACGTTCTGGATCAGTAGGGTTCAAGCAGGGAGGGAGGAGCCGACGCGCGAATCCTAACCCTAGATCGACAAGAAAACGAATCCTGGCCCTAGATCGACATGAACAAGAACCAGGAGCTCCAATGAACATGAACAAGAACCACCAGGAGCTCGTAGATCAACCGAATCCTAACCCTAGATTGACCGAATCCTAACCCTAGATCGACCGAATCCTAACCCTAGGTCGACCAGGAGGGGGATCTACCGAACCATAGGGGGAGAGGGGAGAGGAGAGGGGTACCTGTCGTCGTCGTCGATCGTTGATGATGTGGATGATGTCGTCGTCGCCACCGTCGTCGACCAGGAGGGGGATCTACCGAACCGTCGTCGAGTGGAGGGAGAGGAGAAGGGAGTGGATTCGTCGGCGGCGGGGCGGCTCGTGGCGGTGCGGTGCGGCGTGGCGGTGCGGTGCGGCGTGGCGGTGCGGCGTGGCGTGGCGGAGCAGGGGAGGGAGTGGTCGTCGGCGGGGCGGCTCAGGGAGAGGGGAGGGGAATGGGGAGGGGAATGGGGAAATTTTGGGAGGGGATCCCGCGTGCTAGTGGGAGAGGTAGGGGTGGGTCCCGCCTGATAGTGGGAGAGGGAGTGGAGGGAGTGGAGGGAAATTTTGGGAGAGGGAAATTTTTGTGGAGGGAAAATTTTGGTGTGGGGGGAAAATTTGGGTTTGGGTGTAGAAAAAAATAGGGTTTTTTTTGTAAACTTTGTAGAAATCATGGTTAAAATCATACCGAGTAGCTCAAGAAAATGCCGGTATTGCAAGTTTGGTATTTTTGCTAGTTGGTAGGCCACATTTGATGATGTGACACGGAGGTCTGCCATTTTTTTGAATTTTTTGAGTTTTTTACTGTATTTTCAAAAACCGGCCGATTTCGTTGCGGCGGCCGTCCGTGGCTAGGGTTTGAGTCATGTTTTTAAACAACAACAAAGCCTTTAGTCCCAAACAAGTTGGGGTAGGCTAGAGGTGAAACCCATAAGATCTCGTGATCAACTCATGGCTCCGGCACATGGATAGCGCACCCTGCCCATAGCTAGTTCTCTTGTGATACTCCAATCCTTCAGTCTCTCTTAACGGACTCCTCCCATGTCAAATTCGGACTACCCGACCTCTCTTGACATTCTCCTTGCGCTTTAGCCGTCCGCTATGCATCGGGCTTCGGAGGCCTCGCTGGTTCACATCTTCATCAATACCCCATCCTCCTGCAGCATTGACCCCAAATATCGAAGGTGTTCTTCGAGGCACCATATGTCCATCAAGGCTAACCTCCTCCTCCTCACACCTAGTAGTACTGAAACCGCACATCATGTACTAAGTTTTAGTTCTACTAAGCTTAAACCCTTCGATTCCAAGGTTTGTCTCCATAACTCTAACTTCCTATTTACCCCGTTCGACTATCGTCAACTAGCACCACATCGTCATAAAGAGCATACACCATGGGATATCTCCTTGTATATCCCTTGTGACCTCATCCATCACCAAGGCAAAAGATAAGGGCTCAAAGCTGACCCTTGATGCAGTCCTATCTTAATCGGAAGTCATCGATGTCGACATCACTTGTTCAACACTTGTCACAACATTATCGTACATGTCCTTGATGAGGGTAATGTACTTTGCTAGGATTTTGTGTTTCTCCAAGGCCCACCACATGACATTCCATGGTATCTTATCATAGGCCTTCTCCAAGTCAATGAACACCATATGCAAGTCCTTCTTTTGCTCCTGTATCTCTCCATGAGTTGTCGAACCAAGAAAATGGCTTCCATCGTCGACCTCCGGGTACTAATATACTCCGTCTCCATTCCTCCGCATCTTGTTTGCCCGAAAATGAGGTTGAAAAGCTTGGTTAGCCATACTATCGCTATGTCCCCGAGGCCTTTCCACACCTCAATGGGGATACAATCAGGCCCATTGCCTTGCCGCCTTTCATCCTTTTCAAAACCTCGCTCCTTGACCTCGGACTCGGATTCGCCGCACAAAACACATGCTGGTCTCATCAAAGGAGTCATCAAGTTCAACGGTAGAACTCTCATTCTCCCCATTGAACAGCTTGTCAAGTACTCCCGCCACCTATGCTTAATCTCCTCATCCTTCACGAGGAGTTGGTCTGCTCCGTCCTTGATGCATTTGACTTGGCCAATATCCCTCCTCTTCCTCTCTCGGATGTTGGCTATCTTAGGTGGCGTTTGGTTCGCGGGCAAGGTTGAGTTGGCTAAGGATATCCTCAACCACGTGGTTGGGGATGGCCAATTTTTGTTGTTTGGTTGAGAGGGATGGGGTAGGTTGGATAACCACATTTTATTGTTTGGATAGAAGGATAAGAAGTGGCTAGCTAGGGGAAACAACATCAATTGTGTCAATTTCGTAGTTCAAAGTCAGACAAGTGGCAACTACTTACATGGCCCAACTCTTAATTAGGATATAGATATTGAGTACTGATTCCATCGTTACATGGCATGGTTCAACATAATCACTTCAGTAGCATACACAAGAAAACATGCTGAACTATCTCTCCTCAGAACAAAGCGAATCTGCAGAACCAACAAGCTGCAGCTCGTAGAGAAAAGCAAATCAAGGGAGATGAGAAACAGCTGCAATTCATCCGTAGTTGATAGAGTAGAGGAACAAGTGGAACAGATCATAGGGTAGAAATTGAGAGGGAAACCGGAGGATGCGCCTGAGCTGTAGCCTCCACGCCGTCGGATGCCGAGGCCGCCGCCTCCACACAGCGCATGGGACGGGTGATAGAGCCTGTAGACAGGGAAAAGGTGAGAGGACGAGGACTGCCGTCTTTGTGCTTCTCCGGCGGCGCCAAAAGAAATCGCGTGAGACGCAGGCGAGGCGGCGCGCATGGCTGCCCTCGTCCGGCATATTTTGGCGGCTCTCGTTAACCAGTTTTAGAGGAATATTCCAAGCATCTTAGCTATCCATATCCTTGGTTGCCTTCAAACCAAACAGGTGGTATCCTTCAAAAACTGGCTATCCCCATCCCATCTAGGAATAGCCACCGAACCAAACGCCCCTTATAGATGTCCTTTCCCTACCTTCGTGCCTAACCGTTGGTAGAGGCCCTCATCGCCCTACCCCTTGCTTCAAGAGGGCACGCGCCTATCTTGTCTTCAAGAGGGCACGACGCCTATTGAGTCATGTTTTAGCATTCAAAAAATGAAACTTATATTGTTTCATACAGAGCATGCACAAAAACCCATAATTTTATCTTTCATCCATGAACATGCATAAAAATTCCAATTCCCATCAATTACCAAACTGAATATTCATTGTTAAAAACATGACTTGTTTAGATGACACCGTCATACAACATCCATGAGCATGCACAAAATTAAACTGACATACTTAACATTGACATGTTCATATTACACTAACAAGCTTCACTCCTCCTTCACTCCTCCTTCTCCTTCATCAACTTTGATCCGAGAGTGGCGAATCCCAACGCGGATGTACTCCTCTACCACAATTGGCATGGTCCTGCCGCCAAATGTGGGATTGCAGCGCCGCCACCATCGCGAGGTCGTCGTCCGCCACCACCATCGCGAGGTCGTAGTCCGCCACCACCATAGCAAGGTCGCCGTCCGCCACCACCATAGCAAGGTCGTCATCCGCCAACACCATAGCAGGTCGTCCTCACCACCACCATAGCATGTTAGTGCCGTCGGCCGAGAATAGGCTGCTCCTCCTCATCCCCGCTCTGCTCCTCATCGTCATCCCCGCTCTGCTCCTCGTCATCCCGCTCTGCTCCTCATCGTCATCCCCGCCTGCTCCTCGTCATCCCCGCTGCTGCTCCCATTGCTCGCCAAATGCAACAAAGTGTGAACATGGTGTTGTCGCGTGCAGGTAGAGGAAGCCAAAAGGACAGAAGAAGAGAGGCAGAGCTTATCGCATCGTCGTCGTGCTGGTAGTACATGCGCACATGGTGTTGTCGAACATCTTCACGGTGAACATGGCGTCGCCGTCGTAGCGGAAGACAAGGAAGTACCCGAGCTGTAGCTCATGGGCGCGGCGAAATGCTCCCAGCCGACCCTAGGTACATGTGGCCTTCACCATCGAACACCACCAACACTTCCCATCGCACGTGAAGCCCGCTGCCGGCCTCCCGCAGCTTCACTTTGTGGGGCTCACGGCCAGCGAGCATCTTCGCAAACTTGTCAGGCAGCCTCTGCAGCGAGGGTCAAGCAGTGGTTAATTGTGGCAATCAAGCACTAGACAACAGAGTGATGATAAATAAATGAGTGATGATAAACATACCTGCCTACTGCAAGATTTCTCAATTATGAACTCGAAGAACTCGAAACCGTCCAAGCCAGCCATCTCACTTATCTGAAAAGCAGCATTGTAAATTAAACAAGCACATCAACATCAATAGCATAGTAAACTAACACTAAAACAAGCACATCAACATCAACAACAACAACATCATCATCAGGTGACCACCAACAGCAACAACACTAAAATCTACTATAAATTGACCGAACCATATCTATTATAAATGGACCAATAGTGTACAAAGAAAACAACAGTTTCAATATTACACAAGAAAGAAGTCTCAGTTTATCAAGCACAACAAAACAACAAGTGGTGAAGAAAATTATAGCATGAAATACTTCATGCATCATCAATAGAACCATCAGATTTTTATGATGCCTCCAGTTTCTCAAGATAAAACTAGAAGCATCCAACATGATGAGATGAGATGTAGGATATCATGCCCATACACAAGACAACAGAGAGAAATTGTAAAACTAGGATATCATAGTCGCCTCTATCGGTTGTAAAACTTGCTCCATCAAACCACTCATGCAAAACCTTCACGTAGGCAGTTTTATACAGAGCATCTTTCCAACTCCTGTGTCACACTCAATTGGATTCAACATCCAATGTCGAACGGCCTATAAATTCTGAGTTCGAACCGATGGAAATTCAAGAAAACACGCGAAATGGGTCATCACGGAACATGTTTTGCAAAATCACACCACTAATGCAAAAGGTTTGCTTATCTCAACACGCAACGCAGATCCAAGCTAACATTGCCCTTTCACCGGTTTACCTATCCTTGTTCCCGATCACAAGAACCAAACTATTTATCTTTTCCTTTGCCAGAATAACAAGTGAGACCTTTTCATTTCTTCAAAACTAACTCACAATATTTCAAATGTTAGCCAACTCATCAAATCCTACATCTCATCTCAAAGGAAACAAGAAGAAGAAGCATGCATGATTGTAGGCAAAATAAACAACAATGTGTACAGAGACAAGCTTCTTTTTCACTTAATATTCAGAACATCTGTGAGGAAACATAATCCAATCCCTAATAATCCAACCCTAATCTAATCTAATGCAGTCCCAATCAAACCCTAACCAAATCAAACCCTAATCTAATCCAATCCATATCTAATCTAATCCAATCTAGGCGACGGCAAGAACCCTAATCTAACCAGTAGCAGAAAACTAATCCAACCAGGAAGAGAGAGAGGAAGGATGCATACCTCGAGAGAGAGAGGAAGGAGTCGGCGGTGGTGAGGAAGGAGCCGGCGGTGGTGGGAGGCCGGCGGTGGGAGAGGAAGGAGCCGGCAGCGGTGGGCGCCGTCGATGGAGAGGAGGAGCGGGTCGAGTGGTGAGGAGAAGTGGGGAAAAGAGAGGAGCGGTCCACTTATCAGCGAGTTCGTGTTTGCTACCGACCGGTTTGATATATTAAAAAGTGGGCATAGATTACAAAAGCAACAGCCTCTTCCTAGCCCAAAGGTGAAACACATTGAAATAAGCGTCACGGTCGTGGGTTCGAGTCCGCTTGCGCATTTTTTTATAAATTAAGCGCATATTTTTGGCCACAAATAAGTGAAATAAGTATTTTCGGGCAGAGTAGCAAACTGGTCCACATGTCGTGAGTGGGTCGAGTGGCGCACTTGCGAGTTAAATACTTGCTGGTTTAACGAGAAAAGAGATGGCATAGAGTAGATGATCAAGAACCTCTTCCTAGCCCAATGGTACAAACACAAGAAGCGGCGCGCGGTCGTGGGTTCGAGTCCGTCGCGCCTATTTTTTGCTCACAGTGAAATGATGCAAAATTCAGTTGCTCTGACCAAAACATCTTCAGTTCGAAAAAACATGAATTAAACATCTTCAGTTCTGAAACTTGAACTAAACATCTTCAGTACAAAAACAACCAAAAACTTGAACTAAACATATTCTGTCTGTATCACAACCAAAAACAGCATCTGCTACAACATCTTCAGTTCACCAAAAACAACATCACATCACACCTTCAGTACATCAGATCATCTGCTACAACCATCGGGATCACATCCAAAATGTGTTTTGCATCCAAAATGCTTACAAAATACTACAACCATCAGATCACATCAAATGCTTACACAAGGAAATCAAATGTTTTGCATTTTCATCACCATTTTGTCACAAGATCACACCACTACAGCCATCGGGATCTTCAAGCATTTTGCTACCGGAGATAATTGTAGTACATCAGATCACCATGCATATGCACAAGAAGGATCACTACAGAGAGTTAGAAGGATCACCAAGGAGACCAAATTTACCTTCATGTCCATTCGCTACTCATCGTCGTCGATACGAAAACAAGGAACTCTATGCCCACTCCTGTTTTCCTCGTCATCACTACAATATTGCAGCATAGTATGATCAGTCCGGTTTTCCTCATCCTCGCTTTCGTGTCCATCCTCTACCACCTTTCTTCTTTTCTTGATGCCTTCAACTGTTGCAGCACCAACGATCACACGTTCCTGGTCCCTTCGCACTCTGCTTTGCACCGGAACTTCCATAGGGTCATCATCAGCTTGCAACGGAACTTCCGTAGAGTCATCATCTTGGTATGTTAGTCCACCATCACCAGGGCCCTTTTCCACTTCAGTTTCAGTCACACTCCACAAGTGTCTGTGCTGAAAGTTTTGCACAACTCGCCATTTTCCGTGCAAAAGAGTGTCCGCGATAAAACACCATTGTTGCTTGTGTTGTTAGAATAAAGGATCACTCTTATACCAGCACCTTGCAGTGTTGATGCTTTTGAAGTGGCCATCATATTTGACAAAAGAGTCTCCTCTTCTTGCTACCAAGCTCAAACCACCACAAATAAATAAGACAACCGAGCGATGGATGCCTCCACTAGAGTTGTACCGCAACTCTCGATGCTTCTCAACCGACCATAGAAGTCAATGATCTCACCATCATGTGACCCTCGGTGGACGATTCCACTATTCTCGTGTCTTCCTTTTTCCTCGCGGTCAACGGTGTGGTACGGACACCGTCGAGAATGCATGCTGAATACACTCTCACTCGCTTATCCGTAAGCATGCCAAAGCAAATAGATCATCACCGACCTTCTTCTCCTCATGCAACTTTCCAATCTGCACAAATAAACCATTTAGCAAACAATGGTATTTAACAATGGGTAAATAACACGAAAACATAAAACATGTGGCTAAAGATCTCACATGATTCTTAAACCACTTAGCAAACACCTTGGCAACCCTTTTATCAACATTGATATTGCTTTCTTCCTGGTTTAACTCTTCCTTGCATTTCTGCAATGCCAACAAAACATGTGAATTAAAACATTAGGCTGGTGCCAACCCAAGCAAAAAAAATTATTTAATGAGTGCGTAAGATATAACATACTCGATATATGGTAGAACCTCGGCGCGATTCTTTGAGCACAAACAAAACCATCCTGTCATACTCATCACCAGCCTCCAAGTATTGTGAGGCTCCAAGAAAGTTCACACCATGGTTGAAAACAGAGACATCACCACTTTGCGAATCGATGCTCTCTATTTCTGCCTCGGCCGGTTCCATCTTGTTTCCACATCACCAAGTATCTAGAGCAAAAGTCAAGCACTCGTCAACGACATATGCTTCAAAGAATAGAACCTTCAGTCTTGCCGTGTTTACATATACGCTTACAAGTAAGCAGCCTTCGCTCGATTGGGTACATCCAACCGTATTGCAGGGCCTCTAAGCATTGCCTCTTTGGGTAAGTGCACCGCCAAATGGACCATCACGGTGAAGAAAGTCGGAGGAAAATCTTCTCGAGCTTGCAAAGAATAATTGGGATTTCTTTTCAAGTCTTTCCAGATGCTTAACTTCGTGGTTTTGCAAAGCACAGTTCTCTAAAGAAATTTCCTAGCTCAAGAACCGCTTCATATATATCCTTGTCCATGATTCCTCGGAGGCCGCCGTAAAATCCTTTGGAGGAGGATGTGACAATCATGGGTTTTCAATCTCGAAAGCTTGAATCCATCGAAGTAACACACTTTGCTAGGTTAGCAGCATAACCATCTGGAAATTTCACCGCTCTTAGGAATTCACGAAATGCAAGCTTTTGTTCTTTATTCATTCTATACCATGCTCGTGGAATTTCAAATGAATCTTCATCTTCATTGTCTTTGTAGATGCAAATCTTCTCTTATGCCCATGTCCTCCAAATCAAGCCTAGAACTAACCGTGTCCTTTGTCTTCCTTCAATGTTCGAAACGTCCCTAGCAGATTCTCGCATATGTTTTTCTCAATGTGCATTACATCGAGATTATGCCTTAATTTCAGATCAGCCCAAGATGGCAGGTCCCACAAACAAGACCTCCGGTCCCAACATTGACCTTCCTCACGCTTTCTTTTCTTCGCCACTTTCTGGTCTCACATCTTTCACCTTTTCAAGTTGTCGCTCAAGCTCTTCTTTAGTGAATTCAGCTGGCTTGTCACGGGTTTCATTCTCACCATTAAAATCTTTGCTTCTTCGCCAGTGATGGTTTCGGGGAAGAAAGCGGCGGTGCCCAATATAGCAGATCTTGTTCCTTATTCTCTTTGAGCAAGGGTCTTTGTCACAATGGACACAAGCCTGATAACCCGCTGTGATCCTCCCAGACAGAGTGTGCAGAGCCGGGAAATCATGGATGGACCATATGATCGCAGCACGAGATTGAACTTTTCTTCCGACTCAAGGCATCGTATGTAGGTACACCAGTCCAGTAGCTGGAGCAGCTTCTTCTCGAGGGCTCCATAAAGACATCAAAATCCTTTCCGGAGAATCTGGACCCGGATAAGCAATGACATCATGAAGTTGGACTGATCCATGCATGCCCATGGTGGCAGGTTGTACGGCACCACAAAAATCGCCACATGCTATAAGACGTGCTCATGTTCCCAAACGGATTAAACCCATCTGTGGCAATGCCAAGTTTTATGTTCCTTGGATCTGCAGCAAAATCTAAATGTATACCGTCAAACACTTTCCATGCCTCTCCATCCGCAGGATGGCTCACTCATTGTCCACAAAGTTGCCGCTTCAGCTTGTGCCATCAGTACTTCACGCGATGATTTCTTCGAGATGAACATCCGCCGCAGCCTTGGTATCAAGGAAAGTGCCTCGATACCTTCTCCGGTATTAACTTCTTCCCATCAAGATCTTTCCACCTAGATGCATTGCATTTTGGACACTTGTCATGCTTTGCTAAATCCTTCCAAACAAGACACAATTATTTGGGCACACATGTATTGACACATAACCTAACCCCACTGCATGGATTATGCTCAATGCTTCATCATAAGATCTGGGAACACAACTATCGTGGAATTGCAAGCTCAAAAGATGGAGTATTGCGTTGAATGCGGCATTGCTAATCCGTAGAAAGACTTGATGTGGAGTAACTTCACGGTGAAGGTAAATCTTGAAAATTTACCCCTTCATGAGCTGCGCTTCGCCTCCTCTAACACCTCAAAGAAACAACGATTTACGTCCATCAAGACGATCTTCAAATCGTACAAATCCTTCAATAGGTCAGAATCCTATCATCTTCATGGCCGTCCTCTTCCTCCAAAACAGCATTATCTCGCAAAACCTTTTCCATGAAATCAATGCCAAGATCACCACCACCCATCATATGAGGGGCCTCAGATCGCCTTCAAAATGTTGAGGTTGTGCATCTAAAGGTTCTCCATGATATATCCATCTATCATATGTGCTGGACATCCCATTAAGAAGCGGATGATCTTCCACTCTTCCTTGAGCCATTCTTGGATGGTTGAGGCATTCACAACATGGGCAAAGGATGTGAGCATCGTTAGCAAAATTTGCCCTAATAAATGCCATGAAATCATCAACTCCTTTCATATGTTCTTTCAAAACTTTCTAACTCCTCGTCTAATCCAGCTTCTATCCATCTCGCTAAAGACAACAAATTGTTGCAACTTAGCAAATCAATCTAAGTGCATCAACATTAATTAATGAAAATGGATGGAAGTAATGGAAGCTAAAATTCCGTAAAATAAGGTAGGCACCCAAGTTTATATGCTAACGCCTAAGCACAACATTCAGCTATTTCCAATTCCTCACTACTTTAGTCCAGTTCACATGGTTTACTGATTTCACATGGGAGCAATAAAAGTAGTTCAAATGGAAATACAGATTTCACATGAGAGAAAAGAAAAGCTAACTAAAACATGATGGTTCACAAAAAAGAGGTGGTTAAACAACCAACAATAACAATATATGCTGCCACTAAGAACTATTTTGGTTAAACCACCAACAATAACACCACCGTCAATTTACATGAATGCCATTTCCAAGATTGCATCAAATCTACATCAATGAGAGTTTTCCTAGTTTACATCTAATCTACATCAATATTCAGGTCCTTTCACGGATCCGAGGCTGAAATTTCAGAGGTGTAACATCAAATCTACATCAACCCTGGATCCTGTTTGGGGAAAGACCAACTCGAGCTCTGTTCTATTGATTGTTGACAACATAATTTACCAAGAATAATTGACTGAATTCCAAAAGAATTCTTAACAATTTCATCAACAACAATTCTCCTAATAATTTCATTAATGAAATTCTCTTCACAATTTCTACCAAATTCATCAATGACATTTCCAAGAGATTTTTCCAAGCTTACAACAAACCTACATCAAATCACTCAAGATTCTCCTAACAAATCTACATCAACAGAGAGGAGAGGGGAAGAGGAGGGGAATGAGAGGGGTGCATCGTGGGCGAGGTCTGCTTGCGGCGGTGGCGACTCCCCATGCTCGGCGGCGGCGAGTCCCCATGCGTGGGCGGCGCGCGGCGAGGTCGCCGTTCTGTCCCGCCCTGCAGCAAGCGTTGCTTCCGCCCGCCTACCTGCAGCGAGGTCGTGGGCAAGGCGAAGGCCCCTCTTGGTTGCTTGACCGCCCGGCCACGGCCGCCGCCCCGCCCTCATCCGAGCGACGCTTGCTGGTTGCTTCCGCCGCCGCCCGCCGCCCGCCGCCACCTGGTCGGAAGACCTAGAAAAACGATAAGTGTTGCTCTGTTCGATGCCACCCGCCGCCACCTGGTCGGAAGGCCCCACTTGTCACCGACACGAGAGAGCCCTGGTTTTGTATAGTATATAGAAAACTACCCATACATTAGCAATCCCCCTCTAGCCCAGACACCGAACGAGCGAGCGGCGCCAGGTCGTGGGTTCGAGTCCCGCCTCGTGCATCTTTTTGGGCGAATTAAGTGCTCGGCACCACCACAAATGGGTCCCTTTGTCGGTGTGTGCCCGTCTGTCTGTTGAATATTAAAACTCAAGCAAAAATGACACCTAGACAGTGACACATAAGAGAGGTTGCTGAGGTGGCTGCCTAATCATCCCAATTCATTCAAACTCAAGTGTAGTGACCATTTTATATTGGTCGTTATCAGGTAGGCATGAGGCAGTGGACAATGCTACTAGCTTTACGACCATTTTCTCTAATGAAATTATGACCTTTCTGACCAAAATGGTCGTTATGGTTTAGGGTTTAGAGCCCCCCAGGCAGCTTTTGACCAATTGGTCTAAAATGGTCATAAATTTATGACCAATTCTTCCAGGGTCACTAACAAAAGGTCATAAGTTGACATATTTCTTGTAGTCCGGATGCGATTCCTCATGTAATAGCTATAACATAGGGTGACATAGAACTAGCTCCAATTCATCAATGTAATGTACGCATGTATTCGTAAATAGTCATACGTCCTTATGGAAAAGAACTTGCATGACATCTTTTGTCCTACCCTCCCATGGAAGCGGGGTCCTAGTGGAAACTAAGGGATATTGAGGCCTCCTTTTAATAGAGAACCAGAACAAAGCATTAGCACATAATGAATACATGAACTCCTCAAACTACGATCATCACCGAGAAGTATCCCGATTATTGTCACTTCGGGGTTATCGGATCATAACACATAATAGGTGACTATAGACTTGCAAGATAGGATCAAGGACACACATATATTCATGAAAACATAATAGGTTCTGATATGAAATCATGGCACTCGGGCCCTAGTGACAAGCATTAAGCACAGCAAAGTCATAGCAACATCAATCTCAGAACATAGTGGATACTAGGGATCAAACCCAAACAAAACTAACTTGATTACATGGTAAATCTCAACCAACCCATCGCCGTCCAGCAAGCCTACGATGGAATTACTCACGCACGGTGGTGAGCATCATGAAATTGTTGATGGTGGATGGTTGATGATGACGACGGCGACGAATCCCCCTCCCCGGAGCCCCGAACGGACTCCAGATCAGCCCTCCCGAGAGAGATTAGGGCTTGGCGGCGGCTCCGTGTCGTAAAACGCGATGAAACTTTCTCTTTGATTTTTTCTCCCCGAATGTGAATATATGGAGTTGGAGTTGAGGTCGGTGGAGGTCCAGGGGGCCCACGAGATAGGAGGGCGCGCACTACAGGGGGGAGGGGGCGCTCCCCTGCCTCGTGGACAGGCCCTGGGCCCCCTGGTGTATTCCTTTCCCCCAGAAATTCTTATTAATTCCAAAAAGTCCCTCCGTGGATTTTCAGGTCATTCCGAGAACTTTTCTTTTCTACACATAAAACAACATCATGGCAGTTCTGCTGAAAATAGCATCAGTCCGGGTTAGTTTCATTCAAATCATGCAAGTTAGAGTCCAAAACAAGGGCAAAAGTGTTTGGAAAAGTAGATACGTTGGGGACGTATCAATTACCGAGAGGCCTAGAGATACCTCTCCGGTGCTCGGAGTGACAAATCCTAATCTCGATCTATGCCAACCCAACAAACACCTTTGGAGATACTTGTAGAGCATCTGTACAATCACCCAGTTACGTTGTGACGTTTGATAGCACACAAGGCATTCTCCCGGTATCCGGGAGTTGCATAATCTCATAGTCGAAGGAATATGTATTTGACATGAAGAAAGAAATAGCAATAAAACTAAATAATCAATATCCTATGCTAAGGGATGGGTCTTGTCCATCACATCATTCTCCTAATGATGTGATCCCGTTCATCAAATGACAACACATGTCTATGGTTAGGAAACTTAACCATCTTTGATTAACGAGCTAGTCTAGTAGAGGCTTACTAGGGACACGGTGTTTTGTCTATGTATCCACACATGTATCAAGTTTCCAGTTAATACAGTTGTTGCATGAATAATAAACATTTATCATGATATAAGGAAATATAAAATAATGAATTTACTATTGCCTCTAGGGCATATTTCCTTCAGTCTCCCACTTGTACTAGAGTCAATAATCTAGTTCACATCGCCATGTGATTTAACACTGATAGATCACATTGTCATGTGATTAACACCCATAATTCACATCGCCATGTGACCAACACCCAAATGGTTTACTAGAGTCAATAATCTAGTTCACATCGCCATGTGATTAACACCCAAAGAGTACTAAGGTGTGATCATGTTTTGCTTGTGAGAGAAGCTTAGTCAACGGGTCTGTCACATTCAGATCCATATATATTTCGCAAATTTCTATGTCTACGATGCTCTGCATGGAGATACTCTAGCTAATTTCTCTCACTTTCAATATGTATCCAGATTGAGACTCAGAGTCATCTAGATTAGTGTTAAAGCTTGCATCGTCGTAACCTTTACAACGAACCCTTATCACCTCCATAACCGAGAAACATTTCCTTAGTCCTCTAAGGATAATTTTGACCGTAGTCCAGTGATCTACTCCTGGATCACTATTGTACCCCCTTGCCAAACTGATAGCAAGGCACATAACAGGTCTGGTACACAGCATGGCATACTTTATAGAACATATGGCTGAGGCATAAGGAATGACTTCCATTCTCTTTCTATCTTCTGCCATGGTTGGGCTTTTGGTCTTACTCAACTTCACACTTTACAATACAGGCTAGAACTCCTTCTTTGACTGATCCATTTTGAACTCCTTCAAAATTTTGTCAAGGTGTGTGCTTCGTGAAAGTCCTATTAAGCGTCTCAATCTATCTCTATAGATCTTGATGCCCAATACATAAGCAGCTTCACCGAGGTCTTTCATTCAAAAACTTTTATTGAAGTATCAGTTTATGCTATCCAGAAATTCTACATCATTTCCAATCAACAATATGTCATCCACATTTAATATTAGAAATGCTATAGAGCTCGCACTCACTTCCTTGTCAATATAGGCTTCTTCGAAAGTCTGTATAAAACCATATGCTTTGATCACCTCATCAAAGCGTATATTCCAGCTCCGAGATGCTTGCACCAGTTCATAGATGGACCGCTGGAGCTTGCACACTTTGTTAGCACCTTTAGGATCGACAAAACCTTCTGGTTGCATCATATACAACTCTTCTTTAAGAAATCCATTAAGGAATGCAGTTTTGACGTCCATTTTCCAGATTTCATAATCATAACATGCAATTGCTAACATGATTCTGACAGACTTAAGCATCACTACGACTGAGAAGGTCTCTTCGTAGTCAACTCCTTGAACTTGTCGAAAACCTTTCGTGACAAATCGAGCTTTGTAGACAATAACATTACCATCAGCGTCAGTCTTCTTCTTGAAGATCCATTTATTCTCTATGGCTTGCCGATCATCGGGCAAGTCCACCAATGTCCATACTTTTTTCTCATACATGGATCCTATCTCAGATTTCATGGCCTCAAGCCATTTATCGGAATCCGGGCTCATCATCGCTTCCTCAAAGTTCGTACGTTCATCATGGTCTAGTAACATGACTTACAGAACAGGATTACCATACAACTCTGGAGCGGAACGTGCTCTGGTTGACCTACGAGGTTCAGTAATAACTTGATCTGAAGTTTCCTGATCATTATCATTAGCTTCCTCTTTAGTTAGTGTAGGCATCACGGGAACGGTTTTCTGTGATGAGCAACCTTCCAATTCAAGAGAAGGTACAATTAACTCATCAAGTTCTACTTTCCTCCCACTCACTTCTTTCGAGAGAAATTCCTCTAGAAAGGATCCATTCTTAGCAACAGAGATCTCATCTTCAGATCTATGATAGAAGGTGTACCCAACAGTTTCTTTTGGGTATCGTATGAAGGCACACTTCTCCGATTTGGGTTCGAGCTTTTTAGGCTGAAGCTTTTTCACATAAGCATCGCAACCCCAAACTTTAAGAAATGACAACTTAGGTTTCTTGCCAAACCACAGTTCATACAGTGTTGTCTCAACGGATTTAGACGGTGCGCTATTTAATGTGAATGCAGCTATCTCTAATGGATAACCCCAAAACGATAGTGGTAAATCGGTAAGAGACATCATAGATCGTACTATATCTAATAAAGTACGGTTACGACGTTCGGACACACCATTACGCTGTGGTGTTCCAGGTGCCGTGAGTTGTGAAACTATTCCACATTGTTTTAAATGAAGGCCAAACTCGTAACTCAAATATTCACCTCCGCGATTAGATCGTAGAAGCTTTATTTTCTTGTTATGATGATTCTCCACTTCATTCTGAAATTCTTTGAACTTTTCAAATGTTTCAGACTTGTGTTTCATCAAGTAGATATACCCATATCTGCTCAAATCATCTGTGAAGGTTAGAAAATAACGATACCCGCCGCGAGCCTCTACACTCATCGGACTGCATACATCGGTATGTATTTGTAGGATCGAAAGTATGTCTAGAGGGGGGGTGATTAGACTACTTGACAATATAAAAATTCTGCCTTTTGACAAAGAACAGTTTTTGGCAGATTCACAATTATGATCAAGTCAAGCATCACCCTACACATGCAATTCTAGAGTATAGGCAGCGGAAAGTAAATTGCACATGTAGTAAAGAGAGGTGGAGAAGAGCAAACGCAATTTTGGAGACGCGATGATTTTTCTCGTGGTTCCGATAGGTGGTGCTATCGTACTTCCACATTGATGGAGACTTCAACCCACGGAGGGTAACGGCTGTGAGAGTCCACGGAGGGCTCCACCCACGAAGGGTCCACGAAGAAGCAACCTTGTCTATTCCATCATGGCCTACGCCCATGGAGGGCTAGCCTTACTCGGGGTAGATCTTCACGAAGTAGGCGACCTCCTTGCCCTTACAAACTTCTTGGTTCAACTCCACATCTCAACGGAGGCTCCCAAGCGACACCTAACCAATCTAGGAGGCACCACCCTCCAAAAGGTAATAGATGTTGTTGATGATGATGAACTCCTTGCTCTGGTGCTTCAAATGATAATCTCCCCAACACTCAACTGTCCTCACTGATTTGGCTCTGGTGGAAGAAAGGATTGAGTGGAAAGCAACTTGGGAAGGCTAGAGATCAAGCTTCATATGGTGGGAGTGGAGCAACTTGATCTCAACACAAGGGTAGGTAGTTCTCTTCTCGAAATGTAAGGTAGGAGTGGTAGTTCTTTCGATGGCTCTCTCCACGAATGAAGAGGGGTGGAGGGTATTTATAGCCTCCACACAAAATCCAACCGTTACACACATTTGAGCAATCTCGGTGGGACCGAAGTTGACAACTCGGTGAGACCGAAAGTTTAAATAATGTGAACGTTGGGATTTTCGGTGGGACCGAAAATACAATCTCGGTTAGTCTGATTCGTGCAATGACAAGAGCAAGCCAATTTCGGTGAGACCGACTTCATCATCTCGGTGACACCGATTTGATGACAGAAGGTTACAGAAGCTTGGCGACTCATGTTTCGGTGAGACCGAGTTCAGAATCGGAAAATCCGAGTTTGCTAGGGTTTGGCTTTATGGCTGAGGTGGTTCATCTCGGTGTGACTGAGTTTGGAATATCGGTGGGACCGAGATTACTTATGAGTGTATATGGCGGTGAAAGTTCTTGATAGTTTAGGAGATGTATCACTAAGCACTTGAGCAACCAGATCATCATCATAACCTCATCCCTTTAATAGTATTGGCTTTCCTATGGACTCAATGTGATCTTGGATCACTAAACCAAAAATGGAGTCTTGAGCTTTTGCCAATGCTTGCCTTAGCATTTTGAGGGGTCCACTTCTTCAGTCCTTGCCATACCCATATCAATGAACTTTCTGAAATGATTCTCAAGAAACTATTAGTTCAATGATATATATGTTGTTATTAATTACCAAAACCACCCGGGATTAGTTGCACTTTCAATCTCCCCTTTTGGTAATTGATGACAACATATAGATCAAAGCTTCGACAAAGGATATAATCAATGAATAATATAAATCGCTTTGAGAAGTATGTGATAAGCAAGAGCTCCCCTAAATTTGTGCATTATTTAAGATTTGCGTTTGAATGCAAATGCACAATCGATTAGGATCATGGGTCACTCTTCCATGTCACATACATCTTGGTGGAGCGCACAAAATGATAAGAATGAATAGCATGCACCCAATCACCAAGACATGAGTAAATGGTCATACAAGATAGGAATGGCATATGATAAGCATTAAGCACACATTAAAGCATAGTACGACCAAGCACTCATTAAGGTAGAATCGAACGTAGTATCAAACACACTGAATGTCTCAAAACCAAAAGTATCTCAAAGAAACCGCAAAAGAACGAAAGAGCAAAAGCGACAACAAAGACTCTCTCTCTCGAAGTCCTATGATCTATACAATTTCTCCCCTTTGGCAACAAGTTACCAAAAGTTCAAAAAGCATAGAGCTAAGCGTCCACCGGGACTCTGGGCGGCTCCCGTCTGGTTGATGTCGGAGTGGATATGACAAGATCGGCGAAGACTTCAAATGATGTCTGTCTTTGGAGGAGTGGTCACTTTGAGCTGGAGCTGGAGTAGGAGTAATCGCTGAACTGTGGAGGTCTTTGAAGCTGTAGTCCGGTGTCGATCCATCGAATAGCAGCTGATCGGGGTCCTGTGGGAACCGGAGCGGTCTGTTGATAAGCATCCTGGACTAAGTCATCTGCATCTCTCGCATAAGCTCTTCCTTCTCCCGCTTTGCTTCCTCAATGTCTGCCTCAAGCTTGTTGACGGTCACTTGCACTTCAGTCAGCTTCACATCCAGAGCGTGGATCTTGTCCTCAACAATCCTCTCTAGGCTCTCCTGAGACTGTACAATGCTGGCCAGGCATTGTTCAATCCTTTGGGTCGCTTCAAGAATCTGCTCTCCGAAGCTCTTTGGTTTAGCTGCTACTGCTGCTGCTTCCTTGTCAGCTTTGGCTTTCTTGGCAGCTTCGATCTTGGCTTGACCTTCAACAGATGTTGGGTCCTCCTCATCCATCACAACATCATTGTCTTCATGCTCTGGCTGCAGTGGTAAATGTTCTCTATCCAACAAGAATGTGCCCGTGCCAAACTTGGCATTGATAAGCATCTGAATCTGCGGGGCAAATCCACATGACCTTTTCTGGTCAGCTGCAGTCCTCTTAATGGTTTCTACCATCAAGTCCATCACCTTGAAAGGTGCCTTCTCATCAAGTATGTGCAGCATGTTGATAGAGTATCCTCTGATCATGCGATGATCTCCAGACTTGGGCATCAAGGTATGCCTCAAAATAGTATTAGTGGTAGGTAGGCCTGCCTGGAGATAGTAGACTGAGCCGAGCTTCCAGATTCCCAAATCCTTTGCTGGAACCTCTTTGTACATGTTCTTCATGGATTCATGATTCTTCTTTGGAATCCCATATACATCAACATCATCTTCTCGTTGCACTGGAGCATTCAGAAGTTCTGCCCATTCTTCAACAGATGAAGAAAATCTTTGACCTTCAGTCATCCACACAATCTTCCCATCAGGGTAGAAGTGAGCTGTGGCATAGAATTGCATTATCATCTCATCATTCCAACTGGTCAACTTCTGACCTACAAAGTCTGCAACGCCACATGCAGTGAAGCTTTCATGCACATGTGGAAAGAAATCTCTGTGCTCTTTGCTGTCAATGTACTTCCAGTCAACATATCTTGTGTCTGCGACTATAGGCTTCTTATCCATCAGCACGGTCTCATAGAAGTCCTGCTGCTCTCTGGTGTGAAATCTGGGATCAACAGCAGTTCTTCTCCTCACGGCATATGGGTCAGCTTGTCTCCATAGCCTGAGACCTCTATCCTTCCTTGCCTTCATATCCTCAGCTTGAGGATGAGCATCATTATGTAGTGGCAGTTTTGGACGAAGTTTCTGCAAAACTGGTCCTTCATCGTCTGACACAGCTGGTGGCACATCATCCTTGTTCTTCTCAGACGCTGGAATGTTCCTGACTGTCTTCTTGGGCTTGGCAAAGAAGCTTTGCTGGAGCTGCCTTAGCTGGAGCAGATTGCTTGGCTTTGATGTGGCTCCGGCCTTAATGGCATCACCCATGAACTTTGGCTTCTGAGGAGGAGGCTGGGGTGCTTCCTCATCCTCATCTTCTTATGCTGCATCATGCACTATCCTCTTTCTTTTGGAAGTTTTCTTAACTTTGCTTGCAGCTGCCTCTCCCAAATTCAGCTTGTTGGCAACAGTTGACTGCTTGACTTTCCTGGTGCCCTTCTTGGTTTGTTGACCTTGTGGCTCTTTGGCAACAACCTTCCTTTTGGGCTTTGAGGTCACCTCTTCCTCAAAAACAAAATCTGAATCCTCATCATCTGAGTTTCTCTTCTTTCTATCTCTGGTGGCTGCAGGAGGTAATCCACTTGGTGTACTCCTCTCACCATCATCTGATGAGCTGCTAGGATCAGGACTAGTGCCTGCCTCTGGAATATCTGCAAATGGGTGTCTCGACCTGTTCGATTACACCGGCATCGACATGGCCGACAACCTGTGAATAGATAAGGTGTAGGCAGAGAAGAAGAGTCATCACAAAATGCGTAAGTTTTGCAAACAAATGAGTTCAAATTCTAGCATTAGGTTTTCACGAAGACATTTCGGTCGATCGAGTTTAAAATTCGTGAATCCGAAGTGTTAAACAGAGGCTTTCACACCACTTTCGGTTTGACCGAAGTGGGTTTCGGTCCTGCCGAAAACACTAGGGTTTCACAGAATCCTCATTTCGGTCACACCGATTTTGCACAACTCGGTTGGACCGAAGGGTGCGATCTGAATGGCCATAGGCCAAATCGGTCATACCGAAAATGTAAAATCGGTCTCACCGAGATGTGTTCGTGGAAACCTAACCCTAAAACTTTCACTCGAATCTAGTCCAAACGAACTAATCTGTGTGCAGAGGATTTCAATCATGGCAAGATTCTAGGCAAACCAAACGTGCATTGAATCGGAGATGGGAGCACGAGTGGGATCAAAACTCACCCTAACTTGGTGGAGTTTTTCACGGCGGCAACGGCGCGAGAAGATGTCCGCTGACGGCGACGGAGACTGCGGCGAGGTCGCACAGCGCATTTACAGGCGATAATCCGGAGACCAAGGCGACGGCAAGCAAGGTGTGGGGGCGAAACGTTTGAAGGAGAAATCAACGCGCGCCCTCGGAGTATATACCCTTTGTTGTCGGTGGGACCGAAGTTGTAAAACTTCGGTGGCACCGAGATGGATAACTGCTTTGGCGTTATGCACTTCGGTCACGCCGAAAATCACAACTCGGTTTCACCGAGGTGAAAACCTAGATCAGTCTAAATGCTTTCGGTTCGACCGAGTTTGAGCAGGTTGGTCTGACCAAAATCAATTAGAAGGTTTTGGAAGTTAGCCCTTGACGGATCGGTGACTCCGAGTGCTCCTCACCCGGAGGGTCCGAAAATGACTTGTTCAAAATTTGTGATGTAAGCATGAATAGAATTTGAGACAAGAAAGCATAGATAGCTAGGGGAGGTACTTAGGCATTCTTGTCCATCCATTTGGTCAGAAAAAATCAAAACGACCAAAACAACAAATGGATGTCCTCGAATGGATAAAATCATGCATCCAACATGCTCACACAATAAGATAGCAAATGAAATATGTGTCAAACATGCACAACCAAAAACTCTAGCAACTAACACACAATTTGTCGATGACTAGGTCATCTTTATATGAGTATATTGACTTAGGAGCCAAATGAGAACATTTGATCATAGGTCATACTCATCGCTTAAGCACAAGTGGGGTTACCACTTTTACATAAAGCATTGATGTGTTCACATCATTTGAATATGCTTTAGCTCAATTCTTTAGAGCAAAGCTCCCCTAGATGTGAGAACCCTTTAAAGGGTCAAACTAACCTTGGGTTGTCGTAGAAGACTTCATGTAGATGTTGAAGATGTGGATGCTCAATGTTGATGAAGATCATCAAGAGTTTGGAGCTATCCTTTGGATTCGGGCACTTTCAATACCTACATGGGTTAGTCCCACAAGGAACAAACAAGGATATCCATGGACATAGATTGAAGTACACGATAGATGATGTCCATGAAAGCAATGATTACCTTGTCCCTTGACTTACCAACAAGAGGGTTTGTGACTCCATGAACTAGTGCACGATGTGGAAGTTGATTGCACAAGTTTTGCCAAAATGAATGTGATGAAGTATGTTGGCGGAGTCACCCTCAAGAACTTTCTAGTTCTTCTTCTTCGGGATCCACATCATCTTGATGGGAATCCTTGGGGTTGTAGTTGAGCTTGACGAAGTAGAACTTGACGTTTCATTGGGAACCCACTTGACCATGGCTTGAGGTGCTTCAACAAATGCATCAATCTCCTCTTGAAGCTTGTCCTTGCCTTTTAGCTTGTGGTCTTGTGGTGGAAGGTCATCTTGAGCTTGTTCCACATTGGAAGAAGTAGGATCATACTTCTCCTTTTGAGAAACAAACTGTGGAGTAGGATATTGACCTTCTTCCCACTCAACACCTTCGGCGTTGAACTTTCGCTCAAAACCAATTCCTTGATTCTTCCGGTGCCTTCCTTGCTTGCGAACAATTTCCTCAAAGTTCTTGCTTCCGGCAAGGCTCTTGTAGACACCTTTCTCTATAATCCCTTTCAATAAACTATTTTCTTGCTCAAGTGTAACTTGGCTTGAAACATTGTTAGTGGAATCAAGAGAACTACTAGAAGCAAGAATATTGGATTTAGCATGGTTATTGTTACTACTAGAGAAAGAACTTTTCTTATGCTTATCATGCTTAGTTTTAATGGGTGGCAAGAAATTAGACAAGAGAAGTCGTTTGGCAAGATATGAAGAACTCTTCTTTCGAAGATCGTCATTGATTGCTTTTAGAAACTCATGTTCTTGCTCTAGAGTGAGCTTCTCGAAGCGTAGCTTCTCGTGAGATCTTAGGAGCTCTCTATGATCTTCTTGAGTTGTTTCATGAGCTAACTTAAGAGTGTTTAGTTCTTTAGTTAGACGCTCAATCTCCTTCATAGCATTGTCATTCGACTCTTCTCGACTATAAAGACTACTAGCATGTTCATCATTACTAGGCTCACGGATTTATCATGTAAGAGCTCATCTTCACCAAGCAAGTCATCCTCATCACTATTGAAGTCAATGAATTCAGGGTGTGATACCTTGGGGCCTTTAGCCATGAAGCATCTTCCAATTCCCTCATTTGGTGAATCAAATAAGTCGTAGGAGTTGGAGTTGGAGGATACGAGAGCAAGACCGGCAACACCTTCATCTTGATCAGTAGTCGGAGTTGGAGTGATAGCTTCCTTCGGATTGATTGTCGAAGTCGGAGCCGGAGACCCATTCACCTACATGAGCTTGATGTTTTCTTCTTGTGTAGCTCCTTGATGACTTGTATTTCCTCTCCGAATCCTTGCTTCTCCGAGAGGGTCTTCGTTCATAACGATCATCTCTGCTCCTTCTCTCTTTCCGAGGTGACTCATCTCTTGAGCTTCTTCTTCTTGGAGATTCTTCTCTTCTCTTGTGGGGAGCCGTACACTCATTTGAGTAGTGTCCGGGTCTTCCACAATTGTAGCAGTTTCGATCACGACTAGAAGATCTCTTTTCATCATATGATCTAGACTTTGAGCTTCTCTCTTTGCTTCTATTCTTGTAGAATTTGTTGAAGTTCTTGACCATTAGGCTTATCTCTTCATTTGAAACCAACTTGTCACTTGAGGTTGTGGGAGTATCACTTGTAGCTTTGTAAGCACCACTTGACTTGTTGTGAAGCTCTTCCTTGTCCTTAAGTGTCATCTCATGAGCAACAATTCTTCCAATGACTTCGGTTGGCTTGAGATTCTTGTAGTTTGGCATCATTTGGATCAAAGTGCACACGGTGTCATACTTTCCATCCAAAGCTCTGAGAATCTTCTTGATGATGAATCGGTCGGTCATTTCTTCGCTTCCTAAGCCGGCAATCTCATTTGTGATGAGAGCAAGCCTAGAGTACATTTCAGCGACTCCTTCACCATCCTTCAACTTGAACTTGTCAAGTTGACCTTGAAGAATGTCTAGCTTTGATTCCTTCACGGACTCGGTACCTTCGTGCATTTCAACCAAAGTATCCCAAATCTCTTTTGCATTCTCAAGACGGCTGATTTTGTTGAACTCCTCGGGACACAAGGCATTGAAGAGAATGTCACAAGCTTGAGCATTGTTTTGCAACATCCGCAATTCTTCCGTTGCCCCGCGATCTGGAACTTTTCCTTCCTCGAAGAATTCACCTTGCATACCAACACAAATAATGCCCCATGCGGCTGGGTTATGACCAAGAATATGCATTTTCATTTTATGCTTCCAACTAGCAAAATTTGTACCATCAAAGTAAGGACCTCTACGAAAATTACGCCATACTCTCCTAGGTTGTGAAACCAAGCTTATGGTGTCCAATGCAATGGAAACCAATACAATGGAGACCAAAGCTCTGATACCACTTGTAGGATCGAAAGTATGTCTAGAGGGGGGGTGATTAGACTACTTGACAATATAAAAATTCTGCCTTTTGACAAAGAACAATTTTTGGCAGATTCACAATTATGATCAAGTCAAGCATCACCCTACACATGCAATTCTAGAGTATAGGCAGCGGAAAGTAAATTGCACATGTAGTAAAGAGAGGTGGAGAAGAGCAAACGCAATTTTGGAGACGCGATGATTTTTCTCGTGGTTCCGATAGGTGGTGCTATCGTACTTCCACGTTGATGGAGACTTCAACCCACGGAGGGTAACGGCTGCAAGAGTCCACGGAGGGCTCCACCCACGAAGGGTCCACGAAGAAGCAACCTTGTCTATTCCATCATGGCCTACGCCCACGGAGGGCTAGCCTTACTCGGGGTAGATCTTCACGAAGTAGGCGATCTCCTTGCCCTTACAAACTTCTTCGTTCAACTCCACATCTCAACGGAGGCTCCCAAGCGACACCTAACCAATCTAGGAGGCACCACCCTCCAAAAGGTAATAGATGTTGTTGATGATGATGAACTCCTTGCTCTTGTGCTTCAAATGATAATATCCCCAACACTCAACTCTCCTCACTGATTTGGCTGTGGTGGAAGAAAGGATTGAGTGGAAAGCAACTTGGGAAGGCTAGAGATCAAGCTTCATATGGTGGGAGTGGAGCAACTTGATCTCAACACAAGGGTAGGTAGTTCTCTTCTCGTAAATGTAAGGTAGGAGTGGTAGTTCTTTCGATGGCTCTCTCCACGAATGAAGAGGGGGTGGAGGGGTATTTATAGCCTCCACACAAAATCCAACCGTTACACACATTTGAGTAATCTCGGTGGGACCGAAGTTGACAACTCGGTGAGACCGAAAGTTCAAATAATGTGAACGTTGGGATTTTCGGTGGGACCGAAAATACAATCTCGGTTAGTCTGATTCGTGCAATGACAAGAGCAAGCCAATTTCGGTGAGACCGACTTCATCATCTCGGTGATACCGATTTGATGACAGAAGGTTACAGAAGCTTGGCGACTCATGTTTCGGTGAGACCGAGTTCAGAATCGGAAAATCCAAGTTTGCTAGGGTTTGGCTTTATGGCTGAGGTGGTTCATCTCGGTGTGACTGAGTTTGGAATACCGCTGGGACCGAGATTACTTATGAGTGTATATGGCAGTGAAAGTTGCTGATAGTTTAGGAGATGTATCACTAAGCACTTGAGCAACCAGATCATCATCATAACCTCATCCCCTTTTAATAGTATTGGCTTTCCTATGGACTCAATGTGATCTTGGATCACTAAACCAAAAATTGAGTCTTGAGCTTTTGCCAATGCTTGCCTTAGCATTTTAAGGGGTCCACTTCTTCAGTCCTTGCCATACCCATATCACTGAACTTTCTGAAATGATTCTCAAGAAACTATTAGTTCAATGATATATATGTTGTTATTAATTACCAAAACCACCCGGGGATTAGTTGCACTTTCAATATTATTTCCAATAAGTCAGTGGATCACTCCATTGTTCCGGAGAATGGAGTTTTAGTAATCTTGCCCATGAGGCATGGTTCGCAAGCATCAACTGATTCATAATCAAGTGATTCCAAAAGTCCATCTGCACGGAGTTTCTTCATGCGCTTTACACCAGTATGACCTAAACGGTAGTGCCACAAGTAAGTTGCACTATCATTATCAACTTTGCATCTTTTGGCATCAATATTATGAATATGTGTATTACTATGATCGAGATTCATTAAACCCTTTACATTGGGTGTATGACGATAGAAGGTTTTATTCATGTAAATAGAACAACAATTATTCTCTGACTTAAATGAATAACCATATTGCAATAAACATGATCCAACCATATTCATGCTCAACGCAAACACCAAATAACATTTATTTAGGTTCAACACTAATCCCGAAGGTAGAGGGCGTATGCGATGGTGATATTATCAACCTTGGAATCACTTCCAACGCACATCGTCACCTCGCCCTGAACTAGTCTCTGTTCATTTTGCAACTCCTGTTTCGAGTTACTATTCTTAGCAACTGAACCGGTATCAAATACCCTGGGGTTACTATGAACACTAGTAAAGTACACATCAGTAACATGTATATCAAATATACCTTTGTTCACTTTGATATGCTTCTTATCTGCCAATTATTTGGGTAGTTCTACTTCCAGTGACCATTCCCTTTGCAGTAGAAGCACTCAGTTTCAGTCTTAGGTCTAGCTTTGGGCTTCTTCATGGGAGTGGCAACTTTCTTGCCATTCTCCTTGAAGTTCCCTTTCTTTCCCTTGCCCTTTTTCGTGAAACTAGTGGTCTTGTTAACCATCAACACTTGATGCTCTTTCTTGATTTCCACCTTTGCTGATTTCAGCATCGGGAAGAGCTCGGGAATCATTTTCGTCATCCCTTGCATATTGTAGTTCATCACGAAGTTCTAGTAGCTTGGTGATAGTGACTAGAGAACTCTGCCAATCACTATCTTATCTGGAAGTTTAACTCTCACTTGATTCAAGCGATTGTAGTACCCAGACATTCTGAGCACATGCTCACTGGCTAAGCTATTCTCCTCCATCTTGTAGGCAAAGTACTTGTCAGAGGTCTCATACCTCTCGACACGGGCATGAGTCTGAAATACCAATTTCAGCTCTTGGAACATCTCATATGCTCCGTGGCATTCAAAACGTCTTTGCAGCCCCGATTCAAAGCCGTAAAGCATGGCGCACTAAACTATCAAGTAGTCATCATACCGAGCTTGCCAAACGTTCATAAGTCTGCATCTGCTCCTGCAATTGGTCTGTCACCTAGCGGTACATTAAGGTCATAATTCTTCTGTGCAGCAATGAGGATAATCCTCATATCACGGACCCAGTCCGCATCATTGCTACTAACATCTTTCAACTTACTTTTCTCTTGGAACATATCAAAAATAGTGGAGCTACAACATGAGCTATTGATCTACAACATAATTTGCAAATACTATCAGGACTAAGTTCATGATAAATTAAGTTCAATTAATCAAATTACTTAAGAACTCCCACTTAGATAGACATCCCTCAAGTAATCTAAATGATACATGATCCAAATCAACTAAACCATGTCCGATCATCACGTGAGATGGAGTAGTCATCAAAGTGAACATCTCTATGTTGATCATATCTACTATATGATTCACGTTCGACCTTTCGGTCTACAGTGTCCGAGGCCATGTCTGTCCATGCTGGGCTCGTCAAGTTTAACCCGAGTATTCCGCATGTGCAAAACTGTCTTGCATCCGTTGTATGTGAACGTAGAGCCTATCACACCCTATCATCACATGGTGTCTCAGCACGAAGAACTGTCGCAACGGTGCATACTCGGGGAGAACACTTATACCTTGAAATTTAGTTAAGGGATCATCTTATAATGCTACCATCATACTAAGAAAAATAAGATGCATAAAATATAAACATCACATGCAATCACAATATGTGACATGATACGGCCATTATCATCTTGTGCTTTTGATCTCCATCTCCAAAGCATCGTCATGATCTCCATCATCACTGGCTCGACACCTTGATCTCCATCTTAGCGCCGTGGCTGTCTCGCAAACTATTGCTTCTACAACTACCGCTAATGCATAGTGATAAACTAAAGCAATTACATGGCGTTTGCATTTCATACAATAAAGTGACAACCATAAGGCTCTTGCTAGTTGCCAATAACTTTTACAAAACATGATCATCTCATACAATAACGTATATCACATCATGTCTTGACCATATCACATCACAACATGCCCTGCAAAAACAAGTTAGACGTCCTCTACTTTGTTGTTGCAAGTTTTACGTGGCTACTACGGGCTTCTAGCAAGAACCGTTCTTACCTACGCATCAAAACCACAATGGTGATTTATCAAGTTTGATGTTTTAACCTTCAACAAGGACTGGCCACAGTTAAATTCGATTCAACTAAAGTTGGAGAAACAGACACCTGCCAGCCACCTTTATGCAAAACTAGTTGCATGTCTGTCGGTGGAACCGGTCTCATGAACGTGGTCATGTAAGGTTGGTCCAGGCCGCTTCATCAAACAATACCGCCGAATCAAAATAACACATTGGTGGTAAGCAGTATGACTATCACCGCCACAACTCTTTGTGTTCTACTCGTGCATATCATCTACGCATAGACCTGGCTCGGGTGCCACTATTGGGGAACGTAGCATGCAATTTCAAAAAAATTCCTACGCCCACGCAAGATCTATCTCGGAGATGCATAGAAACGAGAGGGGGAGAGTGTGTCCACGTACCCTCATAGAACGAAAGCGGAACCGTTTGACAACATGGTTGATGTAGTCGAACTTCTTCTTGTTTCGACCGATCAAGCACCCAACGTACGACATCTCCGAGTTCTGCACACGTTCAGCTCGATGACGTCCCTCGAACTGTTGATCCAACAAAGTGTCGAGGGAGGGTTCCGTCAGCACGACGGCGTGGTGACGGTGATGGTGAAGTGATCTGCACAGGGCTTCACCTAAGCACTATGTGAATATGTCCGGAGGTGTAAACTGTGGAGGGGGGCGCCGCACCCAGCTAACAATGGTTGGTGTGTCTTCTAGGCGCCTCCCCCATCATATATATAGGGAGGGAGAGGGAGCAGCTCTAGGGGAGCCCCAAGTTGGAGGCATCCTACTTGGGCTCATGCCCTAGGCCCCCCCCTTTCCTTCTGTTGGTGACCAGGGGAGGGAAGGAGAAGGTGGCGCCCCCCTTCCTTTCTCCCACCAAGGGGGAAAGGCGGGAGGAGGTGGCGCCCGTTCCTTTCCTTCCTCTAGGGCCCGCGACCAGGGAAAGGGGCGCACCAGCCCCTTGTGGGCTGGTCTGTTCCTCCCTCGGCCCATTAAGCCCATATCTTTGCCGGGGTTGCCCGAAACTCCTTTGCGGTGACCCGATATGTACCCGGTACCCTCCGGAACACTTCCGGTGTCCGAATACTATCGTCCTATATATCAACCTTTACCTCTCGACCATTTTGAGACTCCTCGTCATGTCCATGATCTCATCCGGGACACCAAACAACATTCGGTCACCAAATCACATAACTCATATAATACAAAATCGTCATGACCAAGACACCTCTCTGGTAAATAACCAATAGCGGAACCTGGATGCTCATATTGGCTCCCACATATTCTACGAAGATCTTTATCGGTCGAACCATTATGACAACATACGTTATTCCCTTTGTCACCGGTATGTTACTTGCCCGAGATTCAATCGTCGGTATCTTCATACCTTGTTCAATCTCGTTACCGACAAGTCTGTTTACTCGTTCCGTAATACATCATCCTGCAACTAACTTATTAGTCACTTTGCTTGCAATGCCTCTTATGATGTGTATTACCAAGAGGGCCCAGAGATACCTCTCAGATACTCGGAGTGACAAATCCTAATCTTGATCTATACTAACCCAACAAACACCTTTGGAGATACCTATAGAGCATCTTTATAATCACCCAGTTACGTTGTGACGTTTGATAGCACATAAGGCATTCCTCCAGTATCCGGGAGTTGCATAATCTCATAGTTGAAGGAATATGTATTTGACATGAAGAAAGCAATAGCAATAAAACTGAACGATCTATATGCTATGCTAACGGATGGGTCCTGTCCATCACATCATTCTCCTAATGATGTGATCCTGTTCATCAAATGACAACACATGTTTATGGTTAGGAAACTTAACCATCTTTGATTATCGAGCTAGTCTAGTAGAGGCTTACTAGGGACACGGTGTTTTGTCTATGTATCCACACATGTATCAAGTTTCCGGTTAATACAATTCTGGCATGAATAATAAACATTTATCATGATATAAGGAAATATAAAAGAACAACTTTATTATTGCCTCTAGGCCATATTTCCTTCAAAGAGCTATGTGGCCTCACCTATATCCCTCTCCGAACAGCATATTAGTGAGATAGAGTACCCACGGAAGATCTAACTGAGTAGTAAAAGTGAATAGCATGTTTGACTTTAGCTTTGATTGCTTCACACACACACACACACACACACACTAGCCACCCCTTGTTTATTTTGTATTGCGGCTTTTCCTCTGTCACTAACTATTCTACAGTTCCAAGACAATGTCAGAAGAGGCAAAATACACAAGGACAAGGCAAATTTTGTTACAAATGTCTCTCGGTTACTTTGTTTTCAAAATATATAAATAGCTGACATTTTACCAACGTAACACCCTAAAAAATCAATTGTTCTTGGATTAAATCTGACGAAAGGTCTTTCTTGATCGTTAGTTGTGTATTCATTGCCATCTAATTATGCATTTTGCTTTCATGCTACCTATGTGATATGTCTATGTTATCAACACTTCATTAGTAATAATAGCACATATTCTGCTATACTGGCATCAATTTCTATTATTTTTCTAGAAAAAATCACATACATATTTGATACACCATGTTAACTCTTAGAGTCTTGTTCAATATTCGGCCCCCCTTGTGTATAATTCCTGGCTCCGCCATTGTAAACTAGCATCGATTCTCGTTCATCTCAGCCATGAGGAAGCAATCCAAAGCACTCACTCTTATTGGGTTGTTTTAGAGTAACCGCTAAAGTTCTCTAAGATCAAGCATAGATGAGCCACTTAACCGCGGACACGGCTATTCGAGTAGATTTAACCCTACATGTGTGTACTCCTTTCCCACATGTACCAATTGAATCTAAATTTCAGATTGCACCCTTCGGGGGGGGAGGGGGGTGCGTGCTAGCAGAGGGTGATCGGCCACGACACTTACCTTACACTTGGCTCTAGTCCAGGGAGCCACTCACATGAGTAAAGCCATAATTGCAAGTTCATGGGTTCTACAAGATGGACCCAATTGTTGTGAGACGCAACTAAAGCCCATCCCGTAGGATAGTTTGTCAGCTTCACAAGCCGGCCCACAATGTTTGCAATCCCACACCTCTGACTTCATGAATGATGCCAGATGGAAAGCTCGAACTAGGTGCGACTCTTGGACCGGAAACCGATGGAAGTTAGTAGGAAGAGAGGGATTAGTGATCCCTCATGTGGTAGTACGCTTAGTCTTGGATCATAGATATGAGAACTCGGTCCTAAGAGCGCGCAAATGAGACAAACCACCATGTTCTCCAACAAGGCCTCTCATATTCACCTGTAGTCATATTCACATACATACCCTTCATAGCTATCACTGTCATGAAAATAGTCCCTACCACATTCGGTTCATCGTCCATCATGATTGATACTTGCACATCTCTCAGCATGGCTAAGAACAACATGGAGTTGGGCCACGTTATGGATATCAAGCAACTCCTAATCATGCTAGGATCATGGTAAAGCCATGTATGATTCCAAGGATAGTCATGCAAAGGATAGGTTTTATCTAGCGAACTAATAGCAACAACTGAATGATAAATCCTAATGCGTTGAACTGAGGAAGAAATCATTAATAAAAGGACTGTATCGATATCAACTCTGGGGGTTTGCTTGCCTTGCAAAACAGTAGCGATGTAGTGATCTTCAGAAGCGTTGTTGAACCTGTCTTCGGGGTCAACTTCAATCAAGAAGAAGAAAATGCGGACAAGAGAACGGATAACTTCAATACATTGCAGTGCTCATCCATATATGCATAACATGACATTTTAATGGTGTTGAATTGATCTAATGCATTTAGGATCAATTTAATTGAAGTGGAATTCAAGGAAATATAGGACTCCCAACTTTGAATTAATTAAATAAAATGCCATTTTTCATGTTTTCCCTTGAACATCATGTTTAAGTTTTCTTAACATGTACGAATATGCCGTAAACAGATAGAGTGCATTTTCTGATCATTCTTCATATATAACACTTTTCAATTGGAGATATGGTCGAAAAGTTGTGAATTTTTTGAAGTTTGCAAGTATTTTCTAAAATTCAAATTAAATCCAAATTCAACAAAATTCAAATTAAACCTGACATGGCTTATCTGATTAATAATTTCCCTAATAAGAAAATAATCACCGGTTAATTGAACAGTGGGACCCAACTGTCAGCAATGGGTGTAAATAATGCGGTGATTAGTGGCTAACGGCGGTGGCTCACTGGCGGCTCAACGTCGGTGACGTTCAGACGTAGCAGGCGTGATCAGACAGTGGTTCCAGCGACCATTTTGATGACGGAGATCATCTACGTGACCCTCAGAGCATGCATCATCGGTTGGTGCAGGTGACAGGGGTCAAATGCTCGACGGAATGACCAGACATCGATACCCACAGTCCCACACTATGTTACCACGACAACGGATTCTTCCAGACACCCATCCCACCTTACTACTACCTCATGCGCTAGAGTCTATGTGGTCAAGTGCTCAGTTGGATCCGAGACCAGGGGCTGGAGCTCAACAGGGCAGCAGGTGACCGGCCGTCGTCCGGCCCCTCCACGACGACGTCCTCAGAACACAAACGTGGCTCCGGCGGCGGGGACACAGGCCCCCGATCCATATCAGGCCAGGGCGTTTGGGAGCCTTGCGACGAGCAGAGGAGGCCGGAGGGCGCCGTCGGCCGGCCGGAAGAGGCGCCGACAAGGAGGACGGGGACGGTTGGTAGAGGAGGCAGACTGGCCGGCACCGATGACATGCACGGGAGCTTGCGCGAGGCGGAGAAGCATCCCTGAACGGCCGGATCGGCCTTGCGGGCGACGAGGGAGGCCGCAGCGAGCGTGATGGCCGTAGTCGGAGGGGTCGCCGAAGACGGCGTGGCCGCCGTGAGCATTGGGCCGTCACGGGCGCCTGAGCAGACAGCGCCACAGCCGTCGTGGGGGGCGGACCTTCGAGGGGCAGAAGAGAGAGGGCGCCGCGGTGGTCCCGGATCTGGTCCCGGCGGCAGCAGGGGACGCCGGAGGAAGGAGATCGGGCGGCGCCGCCGGAGACGCTCACCCGATGCGGGAGCCCATGAGCGGCAGCCTGCTTTCTTGAACCCTACCCCAGCCTGCTTTCTCTGGTGCAAACGCAGATGCAGACTTCCTCGTCGGGCCGGATGCGGCATGCGTGGGGCTCGTGGAGGACGCTGCAGGCTGGAAGCTTGTCCAGTCCCACCGTGCACGGCTGGTACCTCGGCCATCTTCGGCTTTCATGCCTCATCAGCGCCCCCGGCCGCCCGCGTGGCTCTGGAATAGATGTTTTCGTTGCTTCGGAAAAGGTCATCGAGCGGCCGAGTGCAGGGATCCAATCCGGTGCAACCAATGCTTTCGCTCGGGACACCGTGCACGGGATGGCTGCAAGCCGGTGCAGCCGCAGCCTTCTGCAAGTTCTGTTCGGCCGCTGGCTCATTCTTGGGCTTCGATCGTTGCACCTTCATCAACATCTGAGAAACATGAGGCCCCGTCCAACATGAAGACTCCTTCTGTCCCGATAGATGTGACGCTCCAGTCTGCTCTAGGGGTGCACTCGAAGTTGCTAGGATCTGATCTTCATTGCATGACTTCCTCACAGATGGAGGAGGCAATTAAGCCGCTTCGCGAGGTTGCCGACTCCTTGCAAGGCTGGATGGTGCGTATTGGGAGCTTTCTGGAGCGCGCGGAGGCTACTCTGCAAAGGCTCCCTCTTGCACAGGCTCCCGTGGTTGAGTCTTCTGTTGGCTTCATGGATGAGGCGGATACGGAGCTCTTTGGTAGCTTCTCGCCCCGTGTTGGGTCTAGTTCGACGCCCCTTGTGTTGCCGGACTCTGTGGGTGAGGCATCCGCCGAGGTTGTGTCTCCGGTGCTGCAGATCATGCCTGAGTTGCAGGTGTTGTGTGGGGAACATGTTTCATCTGTGTCGATGGAGCAGCTCAAGTTGGGCTCTCTCCGGGCTTGAAGGTGGACCATGTGTCCTCACCACCCCGTGGAGCCTTGTCGGGCTTGAGGTGGACTTGGTGCCCTCACCACCACCCGTGGAGCCTTGTCGGGGTCGACAACCTATCTCTCAAATCGTGGAGCATGGAGTTTTAGATGTTGTTGCCCTTCCCTCGTCAGGACCGTCGGCGGTGATGCTGTGAGTGGCATGACCATTGAGCCACTTGTGTTGGCACCTACTCCAAATCCAAATGCTCTTTTCACGAAGGAACTCTGTGATTTGCTAGCCAGCGTGGAGGTTGCTAGACCGGGTTTGGGCAGGTCAATTGCTTGTCTCCTGACGGGGACGCCAATAAGGGGCAAACAAAGAAAGGCGGGCAAAGGCAAAAATGATGCCAAAAGCAAGGTGTCTATGGCTGCTTGATGGATGATCTTTGGTCTCTCGGCTTGTCCTTTTTGTTTGGGTTCTCGTTGTGGGTTGGGAGGTGCTTGATGTCTTGTGTCGAGGTGTTCTCGTGGGGAGTCACTTGGCGTAGTAGCAGTGAAGGGGTTTGCGGATGTTGTGTTTTTGGAGAGTTTGGCGGGCCGCCTGTGCGATTGTGGGGTTTCATGTCTTGGGAGTAGTTTGTTCGTGCTTCGTTTGTATTGGTTTTCGCCCGGTTTTCCATAAATTAACCGGGCAATTCTTTTCTTCTTAATTAATCGATGAGGCAAAACTTTTGCCTCCGTTTTGAAAAGAAAAAAAAAGTGCTCAGTTGGATGCAGCAAACAAGGTGTTCGATGAAAATCCCCAACATGCCGATGTTGACAATGTGGCCTTGCCGCAATGAACACTGGACAATCAATCGTACCCACGTTCACTGGTTCTCAACCGGCTCCCGTGCGACCGGTGTTCAGCTGGGAGCTAGACGCCGGCGTCATTGGCATCGTCGACATCACCAAGTTGGATGCGGCTGTTTCGCGCAAGGCGTTTAAAGTCAAGGTTTCCAGTATAGTTTACAGGAACTCTCATGGCATTGGAGATGAACGGCGACCACTTTGGCTGCCGCCGGGGTTAGTTAAATTACACAGACTTGGTGTTCAGTACATGCAGCCAACCAATGCACGTTTTGAAGCATCTCCTTGTCTCGAACAACTAAGGATGTTCATGTTGTTATTAGGGAATGCACTGATCTGAACCATGCATCCACGAGCTTTCTGATAATGGTGGTCTCTTCTCCGAGACTTGAAGATGGACAAACTAGTGCTTCTGAATGTTCTGCTCGGGTCCAATGGAAATACCTTGTGCTAGTTCAGATTTTGTGGAATTAGACTTGTCACTGGCAAGTTGATCAAATCACCTAGAAGTAATGCCATTTGTGAGATTCTCATGGACCGGCATGGTGAGTTGGGTCATATACTTCTTGGAGTTCCAGTAGTATGGTCATTTAGTTGGGAGTGCTCTGAAGATGCTATTTGTCCCAAGTACTTAGCTACCGAAGATTTACCTGCAATAATCTGTGCTCAACGTGCCCTCGCCATCTATCCCAAGCAACTTCCAGCCTGAATATAAGCATTTCTGGTACACTTGTTATGGGATTCTTGATTTGAGCAATTGCGAATATTCTCATTGTTTCTTTGAGCTGTAATGCTTGGTTCCATTTGCCATCTTGTCTTGACCTGGCAATTTTTTTCAGGAGGCAATGTACATGAAGTATTCTCATCCATCTGGTACAAGAATGAGTAGCTACCACGAACTAGGTCTTAATTACTCATATACATACCTTCAACTACAAAATTTTACAATTCGAAAAAAAAACTACAAAATTTTACAGAAAGTAGTGAACAAGTAACAAGTCATGGATTAGCATGGGTCAATTGCATTGTTGATGCTCGTGAAAAATTAGGTCCTGATTTTGCTGGTCTTGTATTTATGGATTGGACCACAGGTACCTGCCTATACTTGTTATGGGACATACTGTAGTGTACGAGTACCAGTTCCAGTGCATTCCTTGTTGTCGTCAATGGAATTGCTGGTGCACAACCCAAGTGTTTAGAAGGGAGAAAGGGATTTAGTGGAATAGTTGATATATTGCTTGAGCCTCGTGGACATATATATAGGAGTACAATGATGTACTTGGAGTACAAGACAGGCCAGAATACTTCCTAGTCTATCCTACGTTTTCAATACAATCACGTTACTCAACATCCCCTCCCAGTCACAACGGTAGCGATGCAGACGGTGAGACTGAAGAAGAACCCGAAATCAAGCCGACGGACACCCCCTCACAGTCGTAACGGACGATGCATCACGGAAGTCGTGGCTGGAGTGAAAACCGACGAGGTTGCTCAAGCAAGGCGATGGCCCTTTATGCCGTTTGTCGAAGTAGTTGAGAATGTAGGGTGGTGTGTAGCCGTGGTCAAGGTAGCCGTGCGAAGAATGCCGTGGTCGATGTCGAGTCGGGGTAGCCGGTGTCGAGAAAGTCGCCGTGGAGCCACGGGCGCAAGGAGGCACCGAGTTAGTCATGGGCGCAGTATTGTCGAAGAAGTGGTGCGCCGGGAAGGAGAATGGTGTTGACGATGCGTCGCGCCGGGTTCGCCAAGCCCGGGAACACATCATGGACGAAGGCACGCATCGGTGTTGCCAGCACTGGGCATGCGTAGACGGACGAAGTCGAAGTTGACAAAGTGTCGCGCTAGGCTTGCTAGGCCTGCGGACACGTCGTGGCCGAATACAACAATGCCATACTTTATTCTTTATATGGTATGCACCAGCACCATACCCTGGAGTGCTAAACTGCGATTTGCTACTTGGTGACTTAGATCAAAAGCATGGTTGTTCATTCTATTTATGTGTTGCACTTGCCTTGGGCCCGGTGGTCCTACTCGACATTGGCTTGGGATCAAACCAAAATTCATGGATATTGCTCAGTGCGCGCAAGGGCGGATTTTCGTGGCGCCAGTGGTGATGTCATCACCGATGATGCCATGGCCATGGACCCATGGTGCTGCGAGACGGGAAGACGCTCCTTGGCCTTTTCGGGCGCCGCTAAACGACTCATGTCGGTGCAGTGGATGTCGATCGCGAAGCGGCGATCGGCGCGGTCTTTGCGGTCAGAGGCGATATGCGAGCGGCAACAAGGCTATGATGGAGGCATGGGCTTCTGCGGGAGGGTTAGAAGTGGCGGTGGACATGGTGGCTTCCACGGCGGTGGGAAAGGATCCGCCAACGGGAGGAACGGGCTGGACTTGGGTGCAGGCTATGTTAAAGATGGACATGACCCAATTACCTGCCGATATCACCTAACAACGGAGGAGTCAGAGGAAGCGCACACACACTCTTTCCCACGCGGCGCTTGACCCCGAGTATCGTGTGTACTCTCTTCCGCCACCTCCCATTCATTGAAGGCTTGGTGGGGATTGCAGTGTGGGGAGCATAGAGTGGCGCCCAATGGATGTGGCTAGGTGGCCTGTGGGGTGTAGCCGGTGATGTTGTGCACACGGGCGCACGAACACGCCCACGTTCATGCCTCAGTAGTGGAAACCTCATACTGCGCCGACTAGGAGAACCAGCACCCACACGCCCACATTCGTGGCCCGGCCCAATATCATGGCGACGTGGTGGCATGCCTAGGGCGCGCCTTGGTTTCACTTAGTCTTGTCAACTGTTACCGTTGATATTTCTGAAAAAGCAATAAAACAAAAATACAATAAAATCCAAAAAATGCAAAAAAAAGTACGTGAATTCAAAAAAATCACTAATTTAAAAAATGCAAAATAAAAAGTTCACGAATTTCAGAAAAGGCTGTGATTTGGGAAAAAATGTTCGCACATTTGAAGAAGTTCGCAGTGATTTTTGGAAAAAAAAGTTCACGGATTTGAAAAAATATCACAAATTTAAAACGATTCACAATTTTCGGAAAAAAAATCTGTAGATTTGAAAAAACATCATCATTTTTGGGAAAAAATTACATACTTGCAAAATGTTTGGGGATTTTGAGAAAAAAAGTTGCACAAAATTGGAAAAAGCTCACAAATTTGAAGCAGTTAACTAAAAAGTTAGGAAAAACTGAAAAAGTTCATCGATTTGAAAAAATTAATGAAATTTTGAAAGAAAGTATGCCAAGTTGAAAAGATTCAAATTTGAGTAAAAGTTTTGAAATTTTAAAAAGTTCATAAATTTGAAAAAACAGTTTATGGATTTTTTAAAAAAAATTGTGGAATTGGAAAAAGGCCGTCGAATTTGTAAAGCAAAGTTCACTAATTTGGAGAAAGTTTTAGAATTCAAAAAAAATCATGCATTTAAAAAAGAACAAAGAAAAAGAAAAGCCATTTCTCACTCAACGCGAGATGGAAGGATCACACTCTTTGTCGTATCTGGGCAACCCCGATTCGGTATTTCTGGTTCGTTGAATTGTTATAGTGTTCTGTTTTGTTCTGATTTTTGTCTTATTTTAATTTTAATTTGTCTTTATGTTATGTTATTTTGGTTCTTTAGGGCTTTCTTTGTTTTTCGATGTTTTCACAGTTTTTTCATTTCTTTTCTCGGTTTTCAATGTTGTTTTTCTTTTCTTTCTCTTCTCTTCATTTCTTTGGTTTTTCTTTGGAGTTTTTGTTGATTTTTACTACTTCCATTTTTTGCATTGGTTTTCTTAGGATTTTGTTTTTGGTTTTCATTGTCCCTTTCTTAGTTTTGATTGGTTTTGTTCATTTTTATTTGTTTCCTCTCGGATTTTAGTGTTTCGTTCTTTTGGTTTGGTTTTCGTTTCTTTTTACCATTTTCTTTTTTGGTTTTTATTGTGTTTCTCCTTTTTTTTGTTTCTTGTCCATTTTTATCGGTCGCTTTTTTCAACACATGTTAACTTTTTTCAGTACACATTCAACAATTTTCATATACATGAAAAATATATTTTCTAAACATGATTTACATATTGGAAAACATGATTAACATTTGTTGAAACATTATGTTTTTAATGTCTATTTTGTTCATACACATTGCATACATTCTTCTAATATACTTAAAAGCTTAAAATACAACACTTACCTTTTTTAATACATGGTAAATAATTTTTATGACAATAACCATTTTAACAGGCAATGTACACTTTTTTTATACATCAGGAATATTTTTATATACATGTTTTATGTTTCTGAATACATAATTAACTTTTTTAATCTATGTTTTTTGAGGTCTACTTCGATTTAATGTACATTGTACATTTTTGTATACATCAGGAACATTTTCTATACACATTTATTATTTTATAAATACATGAACAACATTTTTTATAAACACTGTGTTGTGTAGTACTCCCTTTGTCCCTAGATACATCCGTATCTAGATAAATCTAAGACAAGAATTTTGGGGCGGAGGGAGTATATAAAATGCGTATACATTGCCAATAAAATTCTATACACATTCAACTTTTATCAAATATTGGATTGATTTTGTAATACTTTATGAACTTCCTCAATTACTTGATTAATACTTTTAAATACATCTTCAACTTTTTTCATATACATTATATTGTATACATTTTTCGTATACATGAGAAATATTTTCTCTATACACATCTAACAATTTTGAAATGCTGGTTAACTGTTTTTCATATGTTTTATGTGTCTGTTTTCGTAATATATATTTAGAACATTTGGAGGTATAAACAAAAATAAAAAAGAAAGCCAAAACATGAATAAAGCAGAAAAATGTATATAAAAATATAAAAAATTATTCGTGTAAATCAGTAAAAATATTTGATAAATAGAAAAAAGGTATGTTACATTTACAAAAATCTTCACAAGTGTCAAAAATGTGTTCGGGACATTTTTGCAAAAATGTTTGTGCAAACGTTTATACAAAGGTAAGCAAATGTTCATGTGAGTCAATAACAATATTATGTACATTCAAAAAAATGTTCTATACATTTAAAAATATCTTCGCAATTTCAAAAAATATTTTCATAACATTTTCAAAATACAGTTAGTACAATGTACAAATATATTTGCACAGTTAAAAGAACTTTTTATCATTCAAAAAACGTTTCAACATGTATTTAATTTTTTTAACATGTATTTGAGAAAAAACAAAATATGTTTTGGTAAATATATTAAACATGTATCTGGAAAATATTAAATTGCTACATAAAAATGGTTAAAAAATGGAGAAACAAAAAATGATGAAGAAACCCAAAGTATAAAGAAGAAGAAAGAAAACATAAAAAAGGATGGAAAAAGGTAAGAAAACCGAAGCATAAAAGATGTGAAAAGAAAAGGAAAACCAAAATACCTGTGAAAAAAAATCAAATAATAGAAAATAAAATAAAATAAAAAGAAAAAACAAAGAAACTAGACCGAACCGCATAACAAGGACAAGCGAATGCAGCGAATAACTACAGTTAAATGGGCCAGACTGCTAGTGGTGATGCGTATGCGATTATACTATTAGGAATCGGTACGGGCGACACATAACTGTCGCACATAGTTGAGCTTAGTTGAAGCTCAACTGGGCTGTTGGTCGCCGATTTTTTGCTTGAAAACAGTGGGCCAAGGGGGGAAATAGGTTGTGAGAGAAAGAAAAACTTATGTTCTCATTCAGCTTGGTTCGCCCAAGTTGTTTAGTGTAGCTCTGCACTAAGTAGTGTTCGGTGCAGCAGGTGCAGGTGCGGCGCAGGCACAGCGGCGACATGCAACCTGACCTTTTGCCGGCGTGTGTATTTACTATTTAGTAGATTATATGATGTTGCTACCCTACAAAGCTAGCTGGCTTTCACTGTGCATCTGAGTCAATAACAATGTTGAGTTTTTTTTTTAACTTCTGATCTACTCATTTCAATCATGGCCGTACAATGAACCTAAAAAATAATAAATATTACATCCAGGCCTCTAGACCGCCTAGAGACGACTACGAGCCGAAGACACGCCACCGTCATCACCCAAGCCGGGCAAAACTTGTAGTAGACAATCGGGAAGTCGTGGTGCTAAGACCCTATAGGACCAGTGCACCAGAAAAACAACCTCTGCAAATGAAGAGTAGCATCGATCGAAAAGATCCAACATGAAGAAACAAACGTAGACGAACGGCGATTAGATACAAAAAAATTCACCAAAGACAGATCCACCGAAGGCACACCTCCACATGCCCACAGACGATGCTAGACGCATCACCGGGACGGTGGCTAGACGGGGAAAACCATGTTCCATCTTCATAGTGCCGCGCCGTCACAAACCCTAACAAAATTCAAAGAAACGTCTATAAACGAAGCCCTCCCGCCGGCAAGGACCAAGATCCGGCCATCGTAGATGTGGCGGACCGCCGGGGTACCGGCGGGAGGCAGATGAACCCTAGCCTTTTCTTTCGGAGCTGAGGCGGTTGCGTAGTTAAGGGTTTTAATATAAAAAAGAATTGATCAAATATCTTTCTATATGTTGAACACGAAGCGGTTGTGCTTGTGTAGCCAGCTTGGGTCGACGTGCGACGATCAAAATCGACGGCAGATGAGCATGTTCTACTTCTTTGCTTGGTTCTAGTTAGTTTGTGACTAACAATTGATTGATTGTTATTTTGTTGCAGAGTTCTGACGGAACAGAAAACTGTTTCTGCTGAAGCCGTACAAAATCTTAGGTGCCACAGGTTCAAAGCTTGTGATAATAATCAAAATTTAGAAGATAGATACTTCGAATATGATAGTTCCAATGTTTCTATGTAATCTCTTTCTAATACTCTAACAATGTGATATAGCTGTCTTAAACATATTTTTTAGAGTAAAGTAGTTGTTTGCATTGGAGTTTGATGGTACATATTGTTTGTTTATTAAAGAACATCAGATCACACCTAATTAAGATATGTTTGCTTAATCGATTATCAATGAAGGAATACATATCATCAAACCATTTGTTCGAATAGGCCGCATTGGACAAATATGTCCGTATCACATTTCGTTAGAGTCATTTTACAATTGCATCCGGTCGATACCTTTGGTGGAAAAAAGGCCTTTGGTCGCGGTTATAATCGCCATTAGTTGCGGCTGCGCAATCGCGACCAGATAAGCGCGACTAAAGCCCCCACCTTTAGTCGCGGCTGCTTAAGAACCGCGACTAAAGGCCCGTCCCACGTGGGCGCCAGGCGGCCGTCGAAGCGGAGGACCTTTAGTCGCGGTTCTTTCGCCAACCGCGACTAAAGGCGCCCTTGAGTTTAGGGTTTTAGCCCCCTAAACCTGTTTTCTGCTTAATTTGTATTGTTTTATTTCTTTTGTGCTTTATTTTAATTTTGAAGGAGTTTCATATATTCTACGGTACTACATACATGCATATGAATGTACAATTTCAAATAAATTTGAAATTAGAACCAAAAAAATTCAAGAGGAATATACAATATATATTCAATATCATCGGATGACCATATACAATTTTGAACAAGTTTCCATACATGATTTAATCCATATAAAGTTCTACGTCCTCGTGATAGTGTTCTCCTTTAGGATGGAGGACTTCCTCTTTGAACCATCCAGCTAGTTCCTCTTGAAGTGGTCGGAGCGAGCTTACGGACTAAGCATCCACCGGAGGTTATTCCTCTTAGCATTGGTATCACTCGGATCAACCCGCTCGAGAGTGTATCTCCGGATCATCTCACGAACATAGTATGCACATAGATTGGTCAACGGTGGCTGAATATCCCCAACATTCTTAGGCTTTAACAATTTGAATTCTAGCTCTTTTTGAATTCACCGACCTTTGTATCTCTGAACCGTCTCCAAACCCTACGAGGCAAAGAAAATTAAATGAACAAGAGAGTTATTAGTTACTTGATATTAGGAAATGAGCGAAATAGGCCGATCGATATAGGCGCAAATGAATGAAAATAATTACTTCGCAGCATTTTTCTCATGTCGGCCCAAAGCTTTGGATCCTTATTCGAGAGTCGTGGGCGAGACATTGTGAGGTGTTAACTTTAATTACTAGCGAATCCGGTGGAACCTGCGGACACGATACATGCACAAGACGTCATGCATAACTCATCGATTAGCCGCCACATACCATGCATGGAGTAAACAAAAGAGAATGTGCTCAAGATGAAACACTCACCCAAAATGGTAAGGAAATAGAATATCACTTTTGAGTTCCTGCTTTGTAAGAAACGCCACAGTGCGCCTCCACGTCGGCGGGTAATGCTTCAACACAATATCATTAACGATGTGTGGGTCAATGAACCCAACATCATGGATGTTCCTTACTCGCATTCCTTAATCTTCATTACGCATGTATAATAGAGGACACAACAATATAGTTAGGACATATATATAGTGCGAGCAATATGAACGAGATGGGGTAGAAATTAATAAATCACTTACGAGCGTAGCAACCGATGATAGATTTGTCGAGCTCACAGCAGATTGAAAAGCTGGAACAATTCACTCAGTTCAACTTGTACATAGTAATGTTTGAAGTGATGCTCATGTCTAACTTCCGCATAAATATATTCTTTGGCGTTTTTATTTTTATGTAACCCTTGTACCAATTCAGCAGACGTTTCATTTGGTCGGTAGATCCTTTTCTCTGCAGGCTCGACGAGAGGCCCATTCTTGACATATGTAATTACTACCTCCTTCACGGCAACTCATCAAGGTCTAATAGTTCACGAAGAGTAATACCTAAGTTGGCGCTTGTTCTCGCACTCGTTCTGATCAATCCTGTCTTGCCGCCGCAGCTTGTATGATCTCGGGGCATCCGGACGAAGGCTTCCACTATAAGCGGGCAATCAATTGTTTACTTTGTTCCCGAGCTGGGCAACTTGTTTCCGCTTTTTCACTTTCGCCTTCTCCGCTCTTGGTTCTCCTTGAACATGAGTGACTGCTGCAAGTTCACGTGCATAGTCGTTAAGCGATTCTTCGCGGCTTGGGACGGTGTGCTCAAAAATGACTTAGCCCACTTCTTTTGCTCATCAGAAAATATTGGCTTGGGCTCGGGCTCTCTTTTCTTCTTGCAGTCCGCCTTCCATTTCTCCAAATCAGCAGCCATGGCAGCGTCGAGTTCCTCGGCACTCGTTCCCAAGGCCTTGTGGGGAGAGGCTTGATGATGGCTCCGGTACCTTTGTGGTCTTAGGTACATAAGGGTCCGGGTTAATAATCCAGACTGCTTCGCTTCTTTGCCGTGGAGGTGGATTGGGGCGGCGTCGATCACCCGCCGGGCGAGGATCGGGGCGGCGGATGATCACCCGCCGGACGTTGTGGATCGGGGCGGCGTCGGCTGATGTGACGGAGGTGTAGGTGAACCGCCCACCACCACCACCACCACCACCGCCACCGCCACCACCACCACCGTGAGGGGTGGACTTGTTGTCCTTGGCGCCTCGCTGAAACTTGATAAACTTCTTTTGCCATAGAATGTAATGGCGCTTGACATCTTCAAGTCTTTTCTCCCCTTGGTGTAGCAATTTCAATCTCCGTGTCCTCAAACCCTTGGACTATGTCCTCCACCGTGACACGAGCATAGCCATCTTTAATGGGGTTGTTGTGGTGGAGTGCTCGAGTAAACATGGTAAAGCACTGCCGATGGCTACCTTCATGGACATGTTCCCGATAGGATAATCTGAGATGACATTCTTTCATCTCCTTTATATCGCCCACGGGTAGCGAGGAGGCTCCGGTGCAGTAATTTCGACCACCGAGGCTCCGGTGCGATAATTTCGATCGTCGGTGCATCTGCACCAGCCGGTGGGGCCTCCGTGGAAGCCACGCTGCTTCTCCGCTTTGGCTTCCGAGATCCGCCGGATGATCTTCATCTGCACCCGAGCTGAATCTCTTTCGCTACTAGTACACTCATGGTTTTCTTCATCACTTCCATTTCCGATGCCAACCGCGCCACAACATCTCGCTTCCGATCCATCTTTCTCTTACGGCTTCAGAATCGTGCGGGTCATCGCTCGGGGAACCCTATTTTCCACGGAATGTGCCCCATGCCTCGTACACGTCCTCCGTGTTCGGATTCCCGAGGGCTTTTGTCGCTGCGTCGTTCTCTCTGTTGAACTTGATCTTCCCTGCTGAGCATCCTTCATTGCGTCAATAAGGGCTTGGGTGGGTTTAATTAATTTGCCACGTAAACACACTCCCCTGTCTCCGGGTTGAGCGTTCCCCCATGCCCGTACCACCAGCTTTTGGCCCTTGGGTCCCATCCCTCCGTACCTGGACGGATTCCTCGCGCCCTCAGCTCGTTCTCCATCTTCTCGAACCTAGGCACCCAAATGCGATACCCTCCGGCCCCATAACATGATTGTACTCCTTCTTAGCCGCATTTTCCTTATTTTGTTTCGATATTTGAATGAACTGCTCCGATTTCTTTTGCTTCACAAATTCTGGCCAATCATCTTTCGGTTTCTCATATTGTCCTCGAAATCCGAGTCTTGTTACGCTTGACAAAGTCACGGGCTAGATTTTGCTTGAATTTCCGAATCGTCGGCCATCTTATGAAGAGCGAACTGTTTGACTAGCCTCCTCCTCTCCTTGTTTTCCTCAATCTTGTTACCCTCCTCATCGAATTTGTTGTATTCGGAGGTAGAACGAAATGTTCCATAAGCTTCTTGAAGCAATCTTTTTTGTTCTCTTATCGACAAAAGTGAAACCATCAATTCGTGCCTTCTTTGGCTCATTCCACTCTGGGCGGTGATCGAGGCGTTGTCTCTAACAATGGCTCCGCATTGGTGACAAACTTGGTGGCGTTCTTGCGGGGCTCCGGTGACCGCCGGTTGCCTGATCGACAACCCGGATGGTGCATGTTTCTCCTGGTTTCATCGTCTTGGTTGCGCCACGCTTTGACGACGTACTCGATTGTTTGACGATCCGGCCGAGGGCTAAAATAAGAAAGAGAGTCGCGCGTTAGTACACATATTTATTCAAATCGGTTAGTTTGTATCACGGAGGCTCAATGTATATATATACCTCGGCGCGGAGGCGGTTGCTACTTCCATTTGAAGATCGTCGTTTATCGGCGTTTCTTGACATCATCTTCTTGTGGCGCCCTTCATCTTCACCGTCAAGGTTCGATAAGAAGAGATATCATCTTCTTCTTCTCGGTCGGCACATATTGAATATCGCCGTTTATGATGCCGAACATATGTGCTTCACCGTCCGGATCATAGTTGTCCATAATCGGGTCACTCTATCGTCCGCCATTATGTCGATCCCCGAAAACATGTAGTAAAACAAATTAATTAAGTGAAGAAGGGGTGGCGGTGGCGGTGGCGAAAGGCGGTGGCAAAAGGAGGCGAGGAAGGGTGGGAGAGGTGTCGCGGTGAGCGCGAGACGGGCGGCAGACGACGGCGTCACGGAGAGGGAGGCGAGGACAACACACATGTATAACCTCGCCGCCTCTCGATCCCAAAAACACACAGCGCATCGCCGCCCCCTCGCCGCCCCTCGCCGCCCCCTCCATTTTATTTTTTGTTTTTCTTTGGCGGTTTTCATTGTTTTTGTTTTTGGGGTTTAGGGTTTTAAGTTATTTACCGCTTTTGTTAAACTAATTGACTAGTTAAAATTAAAAGAACAAAAAAAAAAAAAAAAAAAAATTCCTTTTCCTTTTCCTTTTCTTCTTCTTCCTTTTCCTTTTCTTTTCTTTCTTCTTCTTCCTTTTCCTTTCTTCTTCTTTCTTCTTCTTTCTTCTTCTTCCTTTTTCCTTTTGTTTTTCTTTGGCGGTTTTCATTGTTTTTTGTTTTTGGGGTTTAGGGTTTTAAGTTATTTACCGCTTTTGTTAAACTAATTAACTAGTTAAAATTAAAAGAACAAAAAAAAAAAAAAAAAAAATTCTTTTCCTTTTCCTTTTCTTCTTCTTCCTTTTCCTTTTCTTTTCTTTCTTCTTCTTCCTTTTTCCTTTCTTCTTCTTTCTTCTTCTTTCTTCTTCTTCCTTTTCCTTTTCTTTCTTCTTCTTCTTCCTTTTCTTCTTCTTTCTTCTTCTTCTTGTGGCTGAGGGCGGCAGGCAGGCCAATGGCAGGCGTGGCGGCAGGCAGGCGTCAGGCGCGCAGGCACGGGCGGCGGGCGCGGGCGGCGGGCGGCGGCGGCGGCGGCGGCGGCAGGCGGGCACCGGCGGGCAAGGGCGGCCGGCGCCATCGGGACGGGCGGCGGCGCTCACTTGGAGACGAAGCGCGCCAGGCCCAGCGTCGGCGTCGATCGGCGTCGAAGCGGCTGCCAGCGTCGGCGTCGGCGTCGATCGGCGTCGGGCAGCGCTTCGGCGTCGAGAGAGAGCGAATGGGAGGCAAAACTGCTAAGTCAGATTATAGACGAACCTTTAGTCGCGGTTGGGGAGACGGACCGCGACTAAAAGGTACTTTTAGTCGCGGTCCGCCTCCCAACCGCGACTAAAGGGTTTTGCCGCCGCTTCCTCTCAGCAAAAGACCCTTTAGTCGCGGTTGGGGACAACAACCGCGACTAAAGGGTAACTTTAGTCGCGATCCGCCTCCCACCGAGACTAAAGGTGTGTCTTTGAACTGGCGGCGCGGCGGTGGGATGTTTAGTCCCACTCGCTAGCCGAGAGGCTTCGACAGGGTTTATAAGCGGCTGCGCCACCACTTCGAGCTCCTCTCAAATGCAAAGCTTACGGGCCTATTCTCATTACTATGAGCTCAGGGCCTATTGGGCCTTCAAGGGGCTGAATCTCGCCCATTAATGGGTTTCTAGTCGTATTCAGCCGTGGTGGCCCGATGGGTGGCATATTTTTATTTTTTGCCTGTTTTTTGTTTTCATTTTTGCTTTATTTATTTTGTTTTGTTTCTACTTACAACAAAAACTTATTTATTTTATTTTATTTTGTTTCTAGTTACTTATTTATTTTACTTTATGATAATTATTTTTGCTATTAAAGTTTCTAATTACTTATTTATTTATGTTATTAAAATCTTAAAAATACAATTATATATCAAAAAATCAGAAAATAAAACTAATTCATTTTAAATTCTTGTTTTTCTTCTGTTTTTCTTTCTTTTTTTCTTCTTTTTTCTTCTTCTTTGTTTCTTCCTTTTCTTGTTTTTCTTCTTTTTTTCTTCCTTTCTTCCTTTTCCTTTTTTCTTCTGCTTTTTCTTGTTTGTTTTTTTCTTATGTTTTTCTTCATTTGTTTTTTTCTTCTGCTTTTCCTTTTTTTCTTCTCGCTTGTTTTTTTCTTCTGCTTTTTCCTTTTTCTTCTGTTTTTTCTTCTGTTTTTTCCTTTTCCTTCTTTCTTCTTCTTCCTTTTCCTTTTAAAATCAGAAAAATAAAACTAATTCATTTTAAAATCTTAAAAATACAATTATATATCAAAAAATCAGAAAAATAAAACTAATCCTTGAAGGTTTGACAAAGGTTTGATACATCATTCAGTTCATCGACCAAATACAAAGTTTGGTACAATAAATTATTACACATCAATTCTTCCCTTGTGTCCCTCGCTTGCTTACGATTGTCTTGTATCCATGGAGCATCCTCATCATTTAACTTAATGCTTGGGTCGGTGTTCACTTTGAAGGCGGAATTTCAGCAAACATATTATAATCTTCCGACATGTCATCTTGTCCTCCACTCCCACGATGTTTCTTTTCCCCGAAAGAACAATGTGGCGCTTTGAATCATCGCATGATGTCTTGATCGTTTTCTTATCTTTCCGTTTCCTCGGTTTGCTACTCATGTCCTTCACATAGAAAACCCGAGCGACATCTTCGCTAGGACGAATGGTTCGTCAAGGTAACCAAGATTGTTGAAATCCACCATTGTCATTCCGTATTGCTGGTCCACCTTTACCCCACCTCCCGTTAGCTTGAACCATTTGCACCGAACAAAGGGACCTTAAAGGAGGGTCCATAGTCAAGTTCCCATATGTCCTCTATGTAACCATAATATGTGACCTTTTGCCCATTCTCGGTTCTTTGCATCAAAGCGACACCACTGTTTTGGTTGGTGCTCTTTTTATCTTGGGCGATCGTGTAAAATGTATTCCCATTTATCTCGTACCCTTGGAAAGTCGTTATAGTCGAAGATGGTGTCTTGGCCAACATGTACAATGATCTACAACATCATTGTCATTCATTAAATGTTTTCTCAACCAACCGCCGAAAGTCTCCATGTGGGCCTTCCTAATCCAGATTCAGCTTCCCGGGTTGTCCGAGCGTAAAATATTCTTGTGTTTCTCAAAGCACGGAGCCACCAAGTTGGAATTGGTCAAGACAAAGGTGTGATGTGCTTGATCGAGAATGGCCGTCCATACATATCGTTGATTTCCTTCCGATCGTGCCTTTTCCACTTAGTCTCCCCTCGTGCCGCGATCGAGGAAGACCAATCGGCTTAAGGTCGGGAACAAAGTCAACACAAAACTCAATTACCTCCTCATTTCCATAGCCCTTGGCGATGCTTCCTTCAGCCTAGCACGGTTATGAACATATTTCTTTAATACTCCCATGAACCTCTCGAAGGGAACATATTGTGTAGAAATACAGACCGAGAACGGAAATCTCTTGACTAGGTGAACCAGGAGGTGCGTCATAATATTGAAGAAGGATGGCGGAACACCAACTCGAAACCGACAAGACATTGGATCACATCGCTCAGAACCGTGGTAGAACTTCCGGATTGATTACCTTCGAGAGATTGCATTGAGGAATGCACATAGCTTCACAATGGCTACTCGAACATTTTCCGCAGAGCCCCTCAAAGCAATCGGAAGCAATTGCGTCATAATCACGTGGCGGTCGTGAGACTTCGTGTTTTGGAACTTTTTCTCCGCCATGTTTATTATTCCCTTTATATTGGGCGAGAATCCAGACGGGACCTTCATACTGCTCGGGCATTCAAAAAGATGACCTTCTCTTCTTTGGTCGAGCGTGGTAGCACGACCTTGAAACCATTCCGGATGCCGGTCATCGTGGTCTTTCAAACGTTGTCTGGTCTGCCGTGCTTCCTTTGTATCATTTGTCTTCCCATACACGCCCAAGAAGTTTAGGAGGTTCACGCAAATATTCTTCGTAACGTGCATCACGTCGATTGCAGAGCGGACTTCTAGGACTTTCCAATATTCTAGCTCCCGAATATAGATTTCTTCTTCCACATGGCTGCGTGCCCGTCGGCTCCCTTCGAACTGATTGTCCGCCAGACCCTTTCCAAAGATGACTTTCAAATCCTTGACCATATCAAATACCTCGGCACCGGTCGTTCCGCAGCTTCGCCGGTGATCTGCCTTGCCGTTGTAATGCTTGCCTTTCTTTCTTCTTCGATGAATTTTCGGAAGAAATCGACGATGCCCAAGGTACACGTTCTTCTTACAATTTGGCAAATGTACACTTTCGGTCTCATGTAAGCAATGCGTGCATGCATTGTATCCCTTATTTGACATTCCGAAAGGTTACTAAGAGCAGGCCAATCGTTGATGGTTACGAAAAGCAACGCCAGAGGTCAAATTCCTCTTGTTTGTGCTCATCCCACACACGGACACCACCCCACAGCTGTAAAAGTTCATCAACTAATGGCCTTAGGTACACATCGATGTCGTTGCGGGTTGCCGGACCTTGGATGAGCACGGCATCATAATGAACTTCCGCTTCATGCACAACCAAGGAGGAAGGTTGTAGATGCATAGAGTCACGGGCAGTGCTATGGCTGGAGCTCGCCGCCAAAAGGATTCATGCCATCCGTGCCTAGAGCAAATCTTATGTTCCTTGCGTCATTGCAAAATCTCTGAACCATCTGTCGATCTTTCTCCATTATGTTCCATCTGCGGTGTGTCTCAACTCCCGTCCGACTTACGTTCCTCTTTGTGCCATCGCAACAACTTGGCATGCTCTTTGTTCATGAACAGACGTTTCAACCGTGGTATTATAGGAGCATACCACATCACCTTGGCGGAACCCTCTTCCCGGTTTCGCCCTCAACATCGCCACCGTGGTCATCGCCTCGATCTTATAACGCAATGCAAGGCATACCGGGCATTCATTCAAATTCTCGATTCACAGCGGTAGAGGATGCGATCGTTGATGCATGCATGTATCTTCGTAACCTCTAAACCTAGAGGGCGATAACCTTCTTTGCTTCAGACGCATCTTGGCGGGCAACTCGTTATCCTTTGAAACATATTCTTCAACATTTTCAGCAAGTTTTCAAATGCCGAGTCAGCTACACCGCCTCGCCTTCCATTTCAGCAAATCCGATGCAGCAGCCCAGCTTTTTCGCACCATCATCGCATCCGGGTACAGCGCCTTTCGTGATCCTCTAACATGCGATCCAAATTCTCCTCTCCTTTTCGGTTTAGCAGCGTCTCCGTGCATCGGCAATGGTCCGACCAAGATCATCAACGGATCATCACGTGCCTCTTCTTCACCTTCCCTTCACCTTCAAAGATCCTCCATGAAAGTATCACCAAATGAGCAAGATAGCTTTCATCGATGAAATCATCCCTTCTTCATCTTCTTCCATTATAACCCTCTTTCTCCATGCTTGGTCCAACAATTATAGCTTGGCATGAAACCCTTCAAGCAGATGCATGTGAACAACTCTTGAGGAAGAGTAACCCTTCTCATTCTTACAGATAACACATGGACGGATAACAAAACCCCCGCTTGTTCGCATTAGCCACTACGAGGAAATCTTTCAAACCCGTAGTGAACTCACGGAGAGTCGGTTACCGTACATCCATTGCCGATTCATCTGCATTATTATAATATAAAATATATAATTAACCATCATGCATTTGTTATGAACTACACACATGCATATTGACACATCAAAGGTTCATCAAGTTGCTAACATGATCAAGAGTGTGGCTCCAACACTTCATGTCATGTTTGTTTCATGCTCTTGGGGCATGCATTTCATCAAACACCTTATGTGCATAAGAGGAACCAAAAGCAAACCTACACCCACTTGTGAAGAGAATGGCTCCAAATGGCTAAGTGTTGGCTGCTTTGGATGGGTATATATAGGGAGGGCTTTAGTCGCGGTTGGCACGGCAAACCGTGACTAAAGGTGCCGAAAACCTTTAGTCGCGGTTGTCTGGCCAATCATGACTAAAGCCCTCACGTGAGCCACCGAGCCCAGGCCCAGCCTTTGGTCGCGGTTCCTACAGCTTCGGGCCTTTGGTCGCGGTTCACCTCCAGAACCGCGACTAAAGGTCCCATTGGTCGCGGTTCCTACAGCTTCGCGACTTATGGGGCTGGACGGAAAGCCTGTTTTTCCACTAGTGATATGGACCGTCCGTCGGAGCGAATTCGACGGTCCAGATCCGATGCAATACGCTGATGTCACATGTATTATATCAGACCCCGAGGGGCATTTTCGGGAGAAAAAATATTTGGAACTGATCAGGTTTTCCCTCCCAAATATTTCGAGGGTGTTTTCGGTATGAATTTCAGGGCTATTTTCGGTTTGATCTTTATCCCATTCGTTAGGGTTTTACTCCCTCGCCGTGGCAAGGTGTTGTGGCAAGATCCTCGCCGGCGGGAAGGGGCCGCGGCAAGATCCCTCGTTGACGATAGGGTTTTATCCCCACGATAGGATCTTGCAGCGTCAGCCCCTCCCTTTGTCCACCGAATTCCCTCACGCTCTCGCACCTCCTCTTCACCGATGAACACGAGAGGACGATGACTGCCTTCCCCGTGGCAGCCGCTGACGAAGATTCGGCCTCATCCCACCTCCCATTCCTTTATGCGGGTTCCTGTAGCCACGAGGTGAGTCTCTTTCGGGTTTTCTAACCCAAAATTTGAAAAAGTTTTAAAAAACAAACCCGAGTTAAGACAAAACCCAAACCATTCAACCCCAAAAATTTTTGAAAGAAACACTTTTAAAAAATTCCTTTTTCGCCATCTTCTTAAAGGACCCACCCTTTTTTGAAAAACTACCCCCAAATGGAAAATCTTAAAAGGTTAAAAACCTTTTTTGCCCAGGTTTTTTTAAAACTTTCCTTAAATCTTTACAAATAAGGAAAAAGGCCCAAAGTTGATCCTTAAAGGTGGTTTTTTGGGAAGTGATGGGTCCCCCAAAAACCCCGATTTTATTTTGTTTCTTTGTTTTCAAACCCAAACCTTTAGCCCCCCTTTTTTTTATTCCCTTTTTTTTAAATGGGCCCAAAAGTTTTCCGGCGGAAAATTTTGGGAAATTGTTTTTTCAAATTTTATTTTGTCATTTTAACGTTTCCCCTTTAAAAACTTTTTGGGAAAATTTTTTTTTAAAATTTACTTTTGTCCCTTTAAAGGGGTTTTTTTCCCCCAAACCCCCCTTTTAAACCTTCTTTGTTTAACCATTTAAAGATCTACAGGGTTTTTTTAAAATTTTTGCCTTCCCTTTCCCCCGGCTTTGGGAAATTTACCTTTTCCCTCCCCAAAACCAATTTCATTCTTATTGGGGGGCCCAAAGGGCCCCAAATTACCCTTAAGGGCAGGGTTGGAGATTTCCCTTTTGGGTTCCCCCAATTTTGGGAAAACAAAAAAGGCCAAAGGCAAAATGGCCCAAAACCCATTCTTGGTCAGGGGGCCCTGGTGTTTTTGCCGGGGGTTTGGGAGGGGGAAATTTTGTGGACCCTTGGGGGCCCTTAAAGGAAATTTAAAACCCCCGGAAAAATTTGTTTTGGGGTTTCCCCGGGGTTTTTTTTCTTGGGAAGTATTTGTTTTTTCGTTAGGGTTTTTGGGCAAAAAATGGGTTTTCCCTTTAATTAATCATAAACAAAACCCTGTTTAAAAAAAGGTGTATAAAAGGATTTTCAAATAAAAAAACCATGTTTAATTTGGGGGAAAAAAGGAAAAACAAATAAAGGGTTTGGTTTTAAAACCCGGGGGGTTTCAAAACGTTGGGTTTTCGGGTTTCGGGCCGGTAATTTCAGAAAAAACAAAGGAAACTCCCAAATTGGGTTTTTCCCATTTACCTTTTGAATTAAGGAAATCCCAACTTTGTTTTAAAAAATAAAAACCAATTTTTTTTAAAAAATTTTTTTTTCCCTTGAAACAAAAGTTTTAAATTTTTAAATTTTAAATAAAATTTTTAAATATTTAAAATTAAAATTTTTTTGGTTTTTTTTTTAAATTTCAAAATATTTCTAAAATTTTCCCCCAATAAAAAAAATTTTGCAGGGGAAATTTTTAAATTAAATTAAATTGAATGGGACCCCGGAAGGGAAAATTTGGGGTTTTAAAATTCCTCCCTTTCAAAAGGGGGGTTTAGGGGGTGCGGAGAAATGTCCAAGTTTAGACCCAAATTTTATCCCAAACTCCAGCATTTGGGGCAATCTCCTTGCCCCAAATAACCCGGGCCCCCTTGTTCCCAGGAAAAGGGGGAAACCCCCTCTTTACACTTGGGTTAATTTGGGTCCGGCCCGCCGCCGCAAAAGGGGGTTGGGAGGGCCCCCCCCCAGAGAGCCCACAAAACCCAAGGCCCATCCCTTCCCCCCCCAAAACCCCAAAACCCCCCAAAACCCGGGAGGAACGACGGGCGGGGGGTGGGCAAACCCTGGGGATTTCCGGGGGGGGAAAAAGGGGCGGCGGGGGGGCCCAGGGGCCACCGTTTGGGCCCAAGGGGAAACCGGGCCCCCGGAGCACCCGGGGGCCTGGAAGGGGCACCCAAGGGAAAAGGGGGGAAGGGGAAAGTTTAAGCCCCGGGGCCCCGGGCCCTTTAAAATCCCCCGGGTGAAACCTGATCCCCTTTTTCAGCACCCGGTTTCCCTCACTTCTCCTTCCCCTCCCCCTTTACCCGGAAAACCGGGCCCCCCAAAACCCCACCCCCAAGTTTGCCGGACCCCGGGGAGGAAATGCCCCAGGTTTTTCAAGGGTTTGGCCCGGCCCGGGTTCCCAAAGGTTTTTAAAATTTTTAGGGGGAAAATAAATTTGGAAATTTCCCGGGTTTGGGTGAGGGTTTGGGTTGCCCCCAGGGTTTCCCCCAAAGGCAAAGGTTGCAGGGCCCGGGGTGGGGGGTTTTCCCCAAGGGGAGGGAATTTGACTCCCAGGTTTCAAAGGGCCTTTAGGGGAAAATCTTTTGGGTCGGTGGGGGTTTTCCCCGGGGAAAAGGGTGGGGACGCCAGGGGCCCTTTTGGCAATCAAACCCAAATGTTTTTTAAATGGGATTTGGGCCAGGAGGGCAAACCTTTGGGCTCTTTTGCAGGGGCCATGGGACGGGGGCCCGGGGGTGGCCACCCCCTGGGTTTTGGGTCCCCCTTTTCCCGTTTGGGGCAGGGGGGATTTTGGGTTTGTTGGGCCCGAGGGTTTCCTGGGGAACCCTTGGGGCCCGGGGAAAAATTGGGTTTCCGGGCCCCTTTTGGGCCAGCGGGGGGAGGGGTGTCAAGCTCCGCACATGGCCCGGCCAAGGCAATAAGCATCCCAAATGGAAGGCTTCGTTTGCTGACATGGCTCCTTCTGGTCGAAATTAAATCCATCGGTAGTGCCGGGCATAACGATGCGAAGGTTTAAGGTTATTCACGAAAGGGGAGTTTCGCAAATAGCGCTTTGCCCTTGCGTAGGTTTCCCGGTTATCCATTTACATTTTCCTTATTCGAAGAGGTAATACCCCTTGGAAGCATGTGCAGAAAGCTTCGGTAAGCAGCCGTGTTCGACAACGTGCCATGTTACACGAACACACACCATGCATCCAGAGCTCTTTAACCCTCCCGGCCGTAGGGAAAACAGCCTCAGATCCGGATTGAACCTGCTCAAAGTATAGCTTTGAACGAGGCAATAGCTAAATTCGCTATTGTTTGAACTTCATCAATGGAATGGTGATTTCTAAACTTTGGTCCAAATTTATTGAAAACTATGGAACAATCCAACAATGACAAGTCCGTTGAATTCAAACAATCAGGAATTATAAAGTTTTAATTAGGAATTCCATTCAAGGAAATTTCCCCTGATTTTGGCTAAAATTTGAACATTCCAAATTCAGTGAAATGTTTTAAAGGTTCAAGGAAATTTTCAAAATTCAAATAATAGACCTTTTAATTTAATTCTAATTTATAAATTTTAATTAAAACATTAGAAGGAATACTTGGAAGAAGTATTAGTGGGATTATTTGATGCATTAAATTGCCATTTTGAAAAGTCAAATTGAATTGCATGAATACATTAAACTTGAGTATGATTTCGATAACTTTAAGGATTTTTTCAAATGCAACCATTGAAGTTAAATTGTTTAAATTTTGAAATTTTAGATTTGCTAAATTTAAAGACAATTTATTATTTTCAAAACACCTCAATTATAAGGTACTATTGTAACAATTACGCCCCACAAATTAATCGGAACCAAAATTTAGCAAAATCAGCTCAGGAAGCACGGCAAGCATTTTGGTTTTTAGGTAATCCGAAAGGTTCCTGGATTGGCACGTGCCCATTCGTGACGGGATCGAGGAAACCGCAATGGCTTTTGTTGTGCCAATGAATTTGTCCTAATTTTAATGGGAAATTGGGATGGTGTATAGGATGGCCCGGAATTATATAGGGCTTGCTTGGTTCCGAACCAATCTTTTTCTTTATATGGTTCCCAATGTTTTAAACCCTCCAAATTGTACCGCGATTTGTTTGGAATTATAAAGATGGTCATTATTTGCACCTTCCCAGGTTGACGTTGCTTGGAAATTTGTTTGGATGGCCCCCAGTTTTTGGGCCTTTCCTTCAATCCTTCCCTTCGGATTAGATGATTGGCCCGTGCCGAAATTGCGTTCGATGTACCCGGATTGGGGAAGGTTGGTGGGAGCCCAATTGTAGGTTCGGGCGGTTTCAGGACAAGGAATTTTCAGTCAATGACCCGGCAATCGTGAGAAAGTAATTTTAAACGGTTCAATGGAACACATCACCCCATTTGTTTAAGCATTGGACAGCATCGGCAATTCTCCAATGAAAGACGGACTAACCAATACAAAACTTCCTTTATTTAATGGAAATTTAAGGGGTTAAATGTTTACGGTGATTTAAAAGGTTTCAAGGATTTATAATTCATGGGCCTTCGTTCGAAACATATTTCATTCTAATTCCGTTTATTGTAGTCAAGTTTTCCAATTAAAAGCAATAGAATAAAATTGAAATTTTCAACAAATTTCAAATTAATCCTTTCAAAAAAAACCATTTGGAAATTATAATGAAGACCTGTTGAAAATACATGATATAATAAATGATAGCAAGTTTGGGGTTGAAGCCGGAGGGAATCTCAAATGGAAATTGGCCAAAATTGAACGGAACTCACTTGGGTACTCATTTAAAATGGATCAATTGAAATTAAGACTTTGAATACCAACAATTAAGTTCAAATTTAAGAACCATCTTCCTATTCAATGACAATTGTTTTTCACTTCGGATGAAAGGGGCAACGGAATGAGGCTTTCCAAGAGGGTAAGTTCAAATATGCGGGATTTTAAGGCCGGAAGCATCTATAAACCATCCCGCCAGGGAACAAGGACAGCGAAGGCCCTTCGATTTGAATGCCGGGTTTTTAAATTTCTAGTTAATCGTTTTGTTTTTGAACATTCAAATTTCAATTTACCTCCCAGTGGGGGTTAAAACCATTTTGCAAAGGGTTTTGGAACTGTTCAGAAGGCTGGGAGGGGAAAATGCATTAAGATTCCGGATTTGAATTGAATTTGTTTAAATTAAAATTTTCTTTTGATTGTGTTTTAAATTCTTTCATTTTACTTGCAAAATTTGATTTATTTGCACTAAAAGTTTAATTTGAAAAATTCTAAAATATTGGCAAAAATTTGTTTAAAACATAGTTTTAATGTTCAATTTTTAAGTCAAAATTTGGATATTTTAAATAAAAAAAATAAAACTTTTAAAATGGAAAATTTAGGGAATTTAAGGCTGATTTATTAAATTTGGATAACAGATTTGGGAAAATTTAAATAAATGGAATCAGATTAGAAAAAAGATGAACCATTTAAAAGTAAAATCCAAAGCATAACCGATTGGTTTTCCTGTAATCTAGTTCCGTTTGAAAATTTTAATTTAATGAGTATTATAAATTTATTTAAATTCATTACTTGTTAATCATGCCACAATTTTGACTTTCTTTTCATTATTTTTTCTTCTTTGTTCTATTTTCAAGATCTAATGGTTTTTTCACTCTGCATTTTGGTGTTCTTAGGTTGTTTTTTGCCCTTTTCCTTATTTTTAAACTTGGATTTCTTAGCCCGGGGAAGTTGTTTGGTTTGTTTTTTAAAATTTTGTTCTAAAATTTTAAATTGGTTTTCTTTAAGTCTTCAATTTTGTTGTTAAATTCCCATTTTGAAATGTTAATGTCAATTACAAGGAAAATTTTGGAACTTCTTTGGCAAAAAGTTTTACTATTTTTAATGCCCTTCTTGTTTCAAATATTTAAAGTTTTCAAATCATTCCAATTAAATTAAAATTTAAAATAATTCCAAAACTCCGTTTAAAAATTTGTTAGAAACATTTCGATAAATTTTAACATGGAAATATTAATTTGGAAAACGGAAATTATATCCTAGTTTAAGGACAAGTACATGGTAGACGGAAATTCAACACATTTTTTTAATTGGAAAACAAGTAATTCAAATTTTAGTAGGGCATAATCCGAAAAATTAATAAAATTAAAAGAAAAGACTAATCGTCTTACAAAGAATTCTTAAACATTTAAACCCAATTATTTATCTTTACAATTAATACGGAAAATAAGTTGCTTATTGTCCCTATGGAACATTTTCATCTGGAAAACTTGGAAGGAAAATGAGAAGATTAACATAATTTGTTATACTGTTGAAGTTTTATTGAGTTAAAATTAAGAACCAGTAGAAAGGCAACACTACATCCCAACATTTAAAAGGATTCATTGATCCTGGTTTAAATTCATTTGATTTTGACTTTGCGGCCTTCCACTTTAAATTTCAAAATTTTCCAAATGGTAAAAGTCCCTAAGGCAAATTATTGACCATAAAATAATGATCACCAAAACGATGACCATACATAAATATTTCGATTTTATTGTTCTAATGGCGTTTTCAAATAAGTTATATTACAAAATTTTGACGGAAAATTCTTTTAAAAGTTAACAAATTTAAGTAAATTAGAAAGAATATTGTGGTAACAATAAATAAAGTCTGGAAAGATTCTTAACCTAAACCATTTTAAAAGATTATGACAATCAAGAAAAGTAAATGAAAGAAGACAACGAGAAAACGTTTAGAAAAATCGGACCGAAAGTGAAAAAAAGGAAAACAATCCTTGGAAAGAGATCAATTGTTATTAAACTCAAAATTGACACGCCGAAAGCCGAAAAACAAGAAACGTAAGGCAAGTTTGGGCAAGGAGTTGACGTGGAAACATGGTAGGACATCGTGTCACATGGTGAGCGGAAGATCAATTTTGGCTATGGCCATTTTGAAAAAAAGATATAAACTTTAGTTGAAAGAAACTTGTTTGCATTGCCGGTTCAATTTGTGTGTCATTATGTTAGTCTGAATGGGCTGGTCAGGTTGGCAACCATATTTGGATTTGTCGATTAGTTCCCGATTTGCCATTTGAGTCACAATGATCTTGGAAATTCAATTAAAATGAGGTTTGTCCAATGTTGCTTGGAAATGTTTGAATACCCATTGGAAGGGTAGAAATGATTTACCTGCAGTAAGTGTTGATTGGCAAGTTAGTCAAGAGAAGGGTGCAAAGTATTTGAATTGATTACCTCCATTCAAATCGTCGCAAGCCCCCAATTATTAATTCCTCGCCCCCTTTTAGCGTTTAGGACGATGACAATGGACCGCTGGGCGGACCACGGCCAACCAATCATCTATGGTCCATAACCCGGTACTTACCCCAACCCCAAAAATTTGAACTGGACCTCCACATTTCAAAGTCCTTTCTGAAAGAAGTAAACATAATAAAAACCAAAAGGCCAAAGGAATAAACCAGGTTCCATTTAGCGGTTTGCAAAGACGGGCCTGCAATTTTGCCACACACTAAATTCAATTATTTTCAACCTTAGGACAATCTCATCTTAAAAGTAGGCGAGCGGTTTGGAAGCATAAACTACAATTTGGTTACATTAAATTTATAAAGTTCGATAAATAATATTTTATTTGATGGTCTGGGTTTTTTGCCTGGATTCGGATCAAACGATTTAGCATTCCTTTAAATTTTGTTCATATTTATTCAATTGAAAGAATTGATTTATGAACGGATAAGTAACTTTCGCGCAACCCATTAAATCTTGAGAATGTTCCTTGTTGATTTTTAATTTAATTAAAGGTAGTATTTGGTTTATTTCAAGTTTTGAATTTCTTTTAATTTTGAACTTTTATTTAGTCTTACAATTGTTTTGAATTTTTGTTTTGCTTTTTGCATGGTTTAGTTTGTTTTTTATTCCCATTGAATGTCATTTTTTCAAGGATTATTCAATTTGTTTTACGCTTTATTTTTATGTCCATCTATTCCATTTACGTTGATCACATGAACCTTTGTAAGCAATAGTAATCTTTAATCTTGTTACATATTGTATACTTTCAGGGATTAGAAGATATTTACTTGCAAATTTTCTCAATATTTGGGTTTTTGTACATGGGAATTTTATCCATTTTACCTGCCAAAGTCGCAAATTTTAGAGCAAATCATCATGGAGCCAAAGGAGCTGGACGGTATCATTAAAGTAGTTTCCGGTGCCCTTTTGTTATCTCCATCAATCTTACCAATTTCGAGGGATTATGTTTATCTTCCTTCATGATTTAAACTTTTCCAAGGAATACCATCTTATTCCATTTTAACATGTCCATTTTACCCGGTTTACATTTTCCATCAATTTAGCTGAAATTAAACTTGGGTCCAAATACCACTGGCCAATTAAGCTGAGATTAATATTTAATTTTCGGAAATATAATCAAAGGTTTAAAAGTTCCGGAAATTAAGACGGCCCTCAATCATGGAAACTTCAAAAGTCAGGCAAAATCTTTTAATTCACATTTTGATGGCATATCTTGGAGGACGAGAAAAATGTAAATCCCAATCAAAAGAAGACAATTTGGTTCGTGCCCATAAGCTCGCCTTAAATCTATTTCATTACAATAAATCTTCTCGCCATATCAATCCACAAAATCCAATTTTTGAGCCATTATAACATTTTTGCCTTTAAAAGTTTTAGAAGAATATGTCCAATTCGAATGTTGTTTATAAAGGTGATTTGACTAATTGGATAAAATTTGGTTAAGATGTTTCAATGAAAATATATCATTAAACCTTTTGTTCCAAGCATGGAAATAGTGATACACTTAGGCATTTTACAAGTGTCATCCTTTCGATATGGCCGCCCGAGCAATTGACGGTCAATCATGCATCCATGTCCAGTATTATTCGCACTGAGGGTTTTAAAAATTTATTTAACACGATTTCCTCCAAATATTCAGGTGTTTTGCTTGAATTCGGGCATTTTCCCGGTTTATGTTTTAATCCTTGTTAGGGAAAACCTCATGAAGTGTTCAAACCGCCAAGGAAAATCCCTGTACGATAGGTTTATTCCCAAGAAGTCCTTGCCCATGCCCCTCCCTTTACCATTCACTCGCGGCTAATCCACCATTTAACAGAGGTGAATGCCGCCCAAACCAGAGGCAAGATTCGGCCTCCCCAAACCTCCCATTCTTTATGGGTTCGGAAGGGAGGCCTACCTCTTCCCTCCCATTGGGTTCACCCCAATTTCGAGGATTAAATGATCCATCAAGCAAGCGGGGAATCAGTTTACCGCGCGGTATTGCATCATGTAAGCGTGCTTTTGACAGTTCCCATTCGTTCTTCATAATCATCAATTACAAGTTCGTTTGCAAATCTTTAACAAACTGATATCCAATCAATAAATATCAATTTCAAGTCTTGACCTTCCTACAAATGCCCGCAAAAACAAGTTGAGGCCCTACTTTGTTTTGAATTCTAAAGGCTATACGCTTCTAGAAGAACTTTCTTCACGCATCAAAACCAATTGGTGATTAATATTGTTTGTTTTTAACCTTAAAAGGACTCGCCAAGATATTCGATTCAACTAAAGGGAAAAATTACACCCCAAAGGCCTTTATCAAAACTGTTCATTCGGTTTTTGAACCGTCTATGAACGTGGTCATGTAGGTTGGTCCGCCACAAACCGCAATTCAAATTAACACATTTGGGAAATTGATGACATCCCGCCACAACTCTTTGTGTTCCTTATCATCACGACAGACCCTCGCCTGCCATATTGGGAAGACATGCAATTCAAATTCCTCGCCCACGCAAGTTTTATCCAGATCATGGCGAGGGGGAAGATTCCACCTCTTTACGAAAAGGGCAACCGCCTTGCAACCGGTGATGTATCAACTTTTTCTTGTTTCGACCACAACCCAACCGACAATCCGGGTTTGCACATCGCTCACTATGACCCCGAACTCGCTGATCCAACAAAGTGTCGGGGGTTGTTCCACCGCAACGGTAACGGATGGTGAAGGATCGCATTGGGTTCACCTAAGCACTATGGAAATGTCCGAGTTGTATCAGGGGGGCCGAAACCACAACATTTTCCTGTTTTTAGGCGCCTTCACTCCACATAAAGGAGAAGAGTTAGGGAGCCCCGTTTTGGAAGCTCCACGGGCTCTCGCCTAGGCCCCCTTTCCTTCCATACCCTGTGAGGAGAAAGGCGCCCTTCCTTCTCCCACCAAAGGGGAAAGGCGGGAGGTGGCCCTTTTTCCTAGGCCGGGGGAAGAGTCACCAGCCCTGTGTGGGGTTGGTTTCCCGCCCATTGCCCAATTTTCCGGTTCAAATCTTTGGTGAACAATGACTCCCCAACACTTCGTGTTCACATCGCCCATATATCAACCTTACCTCTCGACCATTTTGGATCTGTGCCATGATTATGATCCAAACAAATTCGTCACCAAATCACTAATCATATAATACAAAAGTTGACCAAGACACCTTCCGTAAATACCAATAGCGAACCATGCTTATTGGTCCAACATTTTAGAAGACTTTATCTCGACCATTAGACCAACACGCTATTCCCTTTGTCATCGGATGACTGCCCGAATTAATGGTCGGATTCCAACCTTGTTTAATCTCACGACAAGCTTGTTATGTCCGGTTAATCATCCCCGCAACTAACTTTTTGTACTTTGCTGCATCCTCTTATGATGTGTATTACCAAGGGGCCCAGATACCCTTTCTCATACTGGAGGAAAATCCAATCTCACTATACTCCCAACAAAACACCTTGGGAACAGGCATCCTTTTTCACCTTACGTCAGAGCTGATGCACATGGCTTCCTCCAAAGATCCGGGTTGCTAAATCTCATATTGAGGAATATGTATTTGATATAAGAAAGCCAAGCAATAACCTGAACGCTTAATGCTATGCTAACCTATTGGTTTTGTAATCACATCATTTCCTAATGATGTGATCCGCTCAATCAAATGACAACACATGTTTATGGTTAAAAACTTAACCAAATCTTTGAATTATCGAACTGTCTAGTAAGGCTTACTAACACGGTGTTTTGTCTATTATACAACATGTTCGTTTCCGGTTATTACATTGCGAATTAATAAACATTTATCCTGATTAAGGAATATGACAATTTATTATCGCTAGGCCATATTTCCCTTCAAAGAGCTATTGGTCACTATTCCTCTCCTCAGATATTATTAAAGAGCCCGAAGATCTAACTGAGAGTAAAAGTGAATAGCTGTTTGACTTTAAGCTTTGATTCTTACACACACACACACCACACATAGCCACCCTTGTTATTTTGATTATGGCTTTTCCTCCGTTACTAACTATTCTAAGGCCAAGACAATGTCAAGAGGCAAAATAACAAGGACAAGGCAAATTTTGTATAAATGTCTCTAATTTGTTTTCAAATAATAAAACGACATTTTACCAACGAAACCTAAAAATCATTTGTTTTGGATTAAGAACTTTAAAGGTTTTGCCGATCCCGTTAGTTGTGGTATTCATTGCCATCTAATTATCATTTTGCTTTCATGCCTACCTATGTGATATGTCTATGTTATCAACATTATTAGTAATAATAGCACTAAATTCTCGCTATACTGCATCAATTTCTATTATTTTTCTAAAAAATCACATACATAGATACACCATGTTTAACTCTTAGAGTCCTTGTCAATATTCGCCCCTTGTGTATAATTCCGGCCCGGCCATTGTAAAACTAGCATCAATTTCGCTCATTTTACCAAGAAGCATCCCAAAAACATCAATCTTATTGGGTTTTTTAAGTAACCGCTAAGTTTTGATCAAGCATAGATGAGCCATTTTAACCGCATGACACGGCTATTGATAGATTTAACCTTCATTGTTACCCTTCCCACATTGTCCAATTGAATCTAAATTTGATTCACCTTCGGGGAGGGGTCAATAGCGAGGTGATCCGCCACGCCACTTACCTACACTTTGGCTCTAGTCTAGGAGCCACACTGAGGAAAGCAATAATTGCAATTTATGGGTTCTCAAGATACCCAAAGTTTAAGACGAACTAAAGCCCTCCCTGGATAGTTTGTATTCACAAGCCGCCCACATGTTGTAATCCCACAACCTGACTTCAGAATTGATGGAGGAAGCTCGAACTAGGTGCGATTTGCCGAAACCTAATTAGTAGAGAGGGATTAGGACCCCAGTGGTAGTACGCTTAGTTCTTGGATCTAGAATGGACTCGTCCTAAGAGCGGCAATGAGACCCACCATGTTCTTCCACAAGGCCCCAATTCCGTAGTCCCAATATTCAATAATACCCTTCATAGCTATCACCGCCATGAAAATAGTCCTACCACATTCGGTTCATCGCCATCATGATTGATATTGGACTCTCTCAAGATGGCTAAGAACAAACAAGTTGGCCACTATATATTCAACAACTCCTAATCATGCTATCATGGTAAACCAAGTATGATTCCAAGGATAGTCATGCAAAGGATAGGTTTTATCTAGCTTAACTAAGCAACAACAATGATAAATCCTAATGCTTGAATCGAGGAAGAAATCATTAATAAAAGGATCAGACGATATCAACTCGGGGTTTGCTTGCCTTGCAAAAACAAAAGATGTAGTGATCTTCGGTTGTTGAACTGCTTCGGGTCAACTTCAATCAAGAAGAAGAAAATGCGAAAGAGAACGGATAACTTCAATACATTGCAAAGGTTCATCCATATATGCATAACATGACATTTTAATGGTGTTGAATTGATCTAATGCATTTAGCATCAATTTAATTGAAGTGGAATTCAAGGAAATATAGGACTCCCAACTTTGAATTAATTAAATAAAATGCCATTTTTCATGTTTTCCCTTGAACATCATGTTTAAGTTTTCTTAACATGTACGAATATGCCGTAAACAGATAGAGTGCATTTTCTGATCATTCTTCATATATAACACTTTTCAATTGGAGATATGGTAAAGTTGTGAATTTTTTAAGTTTGCAAGTATTTTCTAAAATTCAAATTAAATCCAAATTCAACAAAATTCAAATTAAACCGACATGGCTTATCCGAAATAATTTCCTAATAAGAAAATAATCACCGTTAATTGAATGGGACCCAACCAAAGAATGGGTATAAATAATGGTGATAGTGGCTAACGGCGGTGGCTCATCATGCTCAACGTCGCGGACGCTCGACGAGCGGCGGATCGAAAAGGTTCCAACGACCATTTTGATGACGGAGATCATCTACGGACCTCGAGCATGCATCATTGCAGTGGACAGGGTCAAGTGCTCGACGGAATGACCGACATCGATACCACAGCCCCACACTATGTTACCACGAAACGGATTCTTCCACACCCATCCCACCTTACTACTACCTCATGCGCTTAGAGTCTTGTGGTCAAGTGCTCGCTTGATCCGAGACCGTGGGCCGGAGCTCAACAGCAGAGCCGCGGTCGCCTCCATGACGACGCCCTCGTAACACAAACGTTCCGCGGGGACACAGCCCCGATCCATATCAAGCAGGCGGTTGGGAGCCTTGCGACGAGCGAGGAGGCGGAGGCTGGCCCGGCCGGAAGAGGCGCCGACAAGGAGGACGGGACGGTTGGCAGGAGGGATCGCCGCACCGGCGACATGCACGGAGTTTGCGCGAGGCGAGAAGATCCTCGAACGGCCGGATCGTTTGCGGGCGGCAGGGCCAAGGAGCGTGATGGCCGAAGCGGAGGGGCCAAGACGGCGCCGCTTGGAGCATTGGCCACAGCGCGAGCGCATGCCGCCACAGCCGCCGGGCGGACCTTCGAGGGGCGTAAGAGAGAGGGCGCCTGGTCCGGATTCCCCGGCGCAGGGACGCCGGAGGAAGGAGATCGGGCGGCGCCAGGAGACGCCACCCGGCGGGGAGCCCATGAGCGGCCCGCTTTTGAACCCACCCCCGCCGTGCAAACGCAGATGCGATTTCCTTGGGCCGGATGCATGCGGGGGCTCGTAGGACGCCGCAGTCGAAGCTTGTCCGCCCCACCGCACGGCTGGTACTCGCCATCTTCGGCATGCCTCATCACGCTTCCGTGGCTCGAATAGATGTTTCGCTTCGAAAAGGTCATCGAGCGCCGAGGGATCCAATCCGTGCAACCAATGCTTTCGCCGACACCGGCACGGATGGCTGAGTGCACGCAGCCTTCCAAGTTCGCTGCACTGGCTCATTCTTGGCTTCGATCATGACCTTCATCAACATCGAGAAACATGAGGCCCCGCCCAACATGAAGACTCCTTCCGCCCGATAGATGACGCCCACCGCTATAGGTGCACTGGTTGCTAGGATCTCGATCTTCATTGCATGACTTCCCACGATGGAGGAGGTAATTGCGCCTGCGAGGTTGCCGACTCCTTGCAAGGCTGGATGGTGCGATTGGGAGCTCGAGCGCGGGAGGCTACTCCGCAAAGGCCCTCTTGCATTGCTCCATGGTTGAGTCTTATGTTGGTTTCATGGATGAGGCGGATACGGAGCTCTTTGGTAGCTTCCGCCTGTTGGGTCTAGTTCACGCCTGTGTTTCCGGATCAGGTGAGGCATCCGGAGGTTGTGTCTCCTGTCGCAGATCATGCCCGAAAGGTTGTGTGGTGGGGAACATGTTTCATCCTTGTCGATGGAGCAGCCTGTTGGGCTCTTCAGCTTCAAGGTGGACCATGTGTCCTCACCACCTCTGGAGCCTTGTCGCTTCGAGGTGGACTTGGTGCCTCACCACCACCCGTGGAGCCTTGTCAGGTCGATAACCTATCTTCAAAGATCGTGGAGCATGGAGTTTTAGATGTTGTTGCCTTCCCTCGCTCAGGATCGAAGTGTGATGCGTGGAGTGGCATGACCATTGAGCCACTTGTGTGGCACCTACTCCAAATCCAAATGCTCTTTTCAGAGGAACTCGGATTTCTAGCCCGTGGAGGTTGCTAGACCGGTTTGGGCAGGTCAATTGCTTGTCTCCGACGGGACGCCAATAAGGCAAACAAAGAAAGGCGGCAAAGGCAAAATGATGCCAAAAGCAAGGTGTCTATGGCTGCTTGATGGATGATCTTTGGTCTCTCTTGTCCTTTTGTTTTCTGCCAGGGTTGGGAGGTGCTTGATGTCTTGTGTCGAGGTGTTCTCGTGGGAGTCACTTCGAGTAGCGTGAAGGGTTTTGGATGTTGTGTTTTTGGAGAGTTTGCGGGCGCTGCGGGTGGGGTTTCATGTCTTGGGAGTAGTTTGCGTTGCTTGTATTGGTTTCGCCGGTTTTCCATAAATTAACCGGCAATTTTCTTCTAATTAATCGATGAGGCAAAACTTTGCCTCCGCTTTGAAAAGAAAAAAGTGCTCGCTGATGCAGCAAACAAGGTGTTCGATGAAATCCCCAACATGCCGATGTTGAAATGTGGCCTGCCGACCTGAACACCGGACAATCAATCGCACTCCACGCTCATCGGTTCTCAACCGCCCCGGACCGGTGTTCACCGGGAGCAGACGCCGCCATTGGCATCCGACATCACCAAGTTGATGCGGCTGTTTCGTCATAGCGGGAAAGTCGGTTTCCAGATAGTTTGTGAACTCTCATGGCATTGAGATGAACGGCGACACTTTGGTCCGCCGGTTAGTTAAATTACACGACTTGGTGTTCAAGACATGCAGCCAACCAATGCACGCGAAGCATCTCTTGTCTCGAACAACTAAGGATGTTCATGTTGTTATTAGGGAATGCACCGATCCAACCATGCATCCACGAAGCTCGATAATGGTGGTCTCTTCTCCGAGACTTGAAGATGGACAAACTAGTGCTTCAATGTTCTCCGGGTCCAATGGAAATACCTTGTGCTAGTTCAGATTTTGTGGAATTAGACTTGTCACCGCAAGTTGATCAAATCACCTAGAAGTAATGCCATTTGTGAGATTCTCATGGACCGCATGGTGAGTTGGGTCATATACTTTGGAGTTCCGAGTATGGTCATTTAGTTGGGAGTGCTCAAGATGCTATTTGTCCCAAGTACTTAGCTACCAAGATTTACCCGCAATAATCGGCTCAACGCATTCGCCATCTATCCCAAGCAACTTCGCTCTGAATATAAGCATTTGGTACACTTGTTATGGGATTCTTCGCTTTGAGCAATTGCGAATATTCTCGCTGTTTCATCGAGCTGTAATGCTTGGTTCCATTTGCCATCTTGTCTTGACCGCAATTTTTTCAGAGGCAATGTACATGAAGTATTCTCATCCATCCGTACAAGAATGAGTAGCTACCATTAACTAGGTCTTAATACTCATATACATACCTTCAACTACAAAATTTTACAATTCAAAAAACTACAAAATTTTAGAAGTAGTGAACAAGTAACAAGTCATGGAAGCATGGGTCAATTGCATTGTTGATGCTCGTGAAAAATTAGGTCCGATTTTGCTGGTCTTGTATTTATGGATTGGACCACTGTACCCTTATACTTGTTATGGGACATATCGAGTGTACGAGTACCGCCCAAGGCATTCCTTGTTGTCGCCAATGGAATTGCTGGTGCACAACCCAAGTGTTTAGAATGGAGAAAGGGATTTAGTGGAATAGTTGATATATTGCTTGAGCCTCGTGGATATATATAGGAGTACAATGATGTACTTGAGTACAAGACAGCCGTAATCTTCCTAGTCTATCCTATGTTTCCAATACAAATTACTCAATCCTCCCAAACAACGGTACCGATGCGACGGTGAGATCAAGAAAACTGAATGCCGACGGACACCCTCACAACAGAATGACGATGCATCGCGAAGTGTGGCTAGAGGAAAATCGACGAGGTGCTCAAGGCGATGGCCTTTGTGCCGTTTGTCAAGAGTTGAGAATGTAGGTGGTGGTAGCCGCGGTCAAGGTAGCCGTAAAATGCCGTGGTCGGCGTCGAGTGGGTAGCCGCCGAGGAAGTCGCCGGAGCCACCAAGGAGGCACCGAGTTCAGGGCGAGGATTGTCGAAGAAGTGGTGCGCCGAAGGAGAATGGTGTTGACGATGGCCCAACCGGTTTTGCAAGCCCGGAACACATCATGAACGGGCACGATCGGTGTTCCAAAGATCGGCATGCGGACGGAGCGAAATGGACAAAGCGCTAGGCTTGCCAGTTCGCGGACACGCCTGGCAATACAACAATGCCATACTTTACTTTATATGGTATGCACCAAGACCATACCGGAGTGCTAAACCGCGATTTGCTACTTGGTGACTTAGATCAAAAGCATGGTTGTTCATTCTATTTATGGTTGCATCGCTCGCCCGGTGGTCCTACTCGACATTGGCTTGGGATCAAACCAAAATTCATGGATATTGCTCGCAAGGGCGGATTTTTGTGGCGCCATGGTGATGTCATCACCGATGATGCCATGGCCATGGACCCATGGTGCTGCGAGACGGAAGACGCCCTTGGCCTTCTGGCCCGCAAACACTCATGCCTGCAAAGGATGTCAATGGGCAGCGACGCGGTGTCAAGAGGTAGAGGCGTACATGCCCGGCAATGGCTATGATGGAGGCATGGGCTTCTCGGAGGGTTGAAGTGGCGGTGGACATGGGGCTTACGGCGGAAAGGATCCGCCAACGGAGGAACGGGCGACTTGGGTGCTTATGTTAAAGATGGACATGACCCAATTACCCGCCGATATCACCTAACAAGAGGAGTCGAGGAAGGCACACACTCTTCCCCACGCGGCCTGACCCAGTATCGTGTATTCTTCCGCCACCTCCCATTCATTGAGCTTGGGGATTGCAAGGGGAACAGTGGCGGCCAATGGATGTGGCTAGGTGGCTCGGGTGTAGCCGGTGATGTTGTGCACACGGGCGCATTAACACGCCAATGCTCATGCCTCAGGTGGAAACCTCATACCGGCCGACTAGGAGAACCAGACCACACGCCACATTCGGGCGCCCAATATCATGGCGACGTGGGGCATGCCTAGGGCGCGCTTGGTTTCACTTAGTCATGTCAATGTTTCGCTGATATTTCTGAAAAAGCAATAAACAGAAATACAATAAAATCCAAAAATGCAAAAAAGTACGTGAATTCAAAAAATCAGTAATTTAAAAATGCAAAATAAAAGGTCACGAATTTCAGAAAAGGCTGATTTGGGGAAAATGTTCACATTCAAGAAGTTCGCAGTGATTTTTGGAAAAAAAGTTCACAGATTTGAAAAATATCACAAATTTAAAATGATTCACAATTTTCGAAAAAATCTGTAGATTTGTAAACATCATCATTTTTGGGAAAAATTACATACTTGCAAGAAGTTTGGGGATTTTGAGAAAAAAGTTGCACAAAACTGGAAAAAGCTCACAAATTTGAAGCAGAACTAAAAGTTAGGAAAACTGAAAAGTTCATCGATTTGAAAAATTAATGAAATTTTGAAAGAAAGTATGCCAAGTTGAAAAGATTCAAATTTGAGTAAAAGTTTTGAAATTTTAAAAGTTCATAAATTTGAAAAACAGTTTATAATTTTTAAAAAACTTTGTGGAATTGGAAAAGGCCATCGAGTTTGTAAAGCAAAGTTCACGAATTTGGAGAAAGTTTTAGAATTCAAAAATTCATGCATTTAAAAAGAACAAAGAAAAGAAAAGCCATTTCTCACTCAACGAGATGGAAGGATCACACTTTGTCGATTCGGGCAACCCCGATTCGGTATTTCTGGTTCGTTGAATCGTTATAGTGTTCTGTTTTGTTCTGATTTTTGTTTATTTTAATTTAAATTGTTCTTATGTTATGTTATTTTGGTTCTTTAGGGCTTTTGTTTTTCGATGTTTTCACAGTTTTTTCATTTCTTTCCGGTTTTCAATGTTGTTTTTCTTTTTTTCTTCTTCATTTCTTTGGTTTTTCGGAGTTTTTTGTTTTTTACAACTTCCATTTTTGCATTGGTTTTCTTAGGATTTTGTTTTTTTTCATTGTCCCTTTCTTAGTTTTGATTGGTTTTGTTCATTTTATTTGTTTCCTCGGATTTTAGTGTTTCGCTCTTTTGGTTTGGTTTTCCTTTTTACCGCTTTTCTTTTTGGTTTTATTGTGTTTCTCCTTTTTTGTTCTTTTCCATTTTTATCGGTTGCTTTATTCAACACATGTCAACTTTTTCAGTACACATTCAACAACTTTCATATACATGAAAAATATATTTTCTAAACATGATTTACATATTGGAAAACATGATTAACATTTGTTGAAACATTATGTTTTTAATGCCTATTTTGTTCATACACATTGCATACATTCTTCTAATATACTTAAAAGCTTAAAATACAACACTTACCTTTTTAATACATGGTAAATAATTTTATGACAATAACCATTTTAACAGGCAATGTACAATTTTTTATACATCAGGAATATTTTTATATACATGTTTTATGTTTCTGAATACATAATTAACTTTTTAATCTATGTTTTGAGGTCACTTCGATTTAATGTACATTGTACATTTTGTATACATCAGGAACATTTTCTATACACATTTATTATTTTATAAATACATGAACAACATTTTTATAAACACTGTTTGTGTAGTACTCCTTTGTCCCTAGATACATCCGATTACATAAATCTAAGACAAGAATTTTGGGCGGAGGAGTATATAAAATGCGATACATTGCCAATAAAATTTATACACATTCAACATTTATCATATATTGGATTAATTTTTAATACTTTATGAACTTCCTCAATTACTTGATTAATACTTTTAAATACATCTTCAACTTTTTTCATATACATTATATTGTATACATTTTCAGATACATGAGAAATGTTTTCTATACACATCTAACAATTTTGAAATGCTGGTTAACTGTTTTTCATATGTTTTATGTGTCTGTTTTGTAATATATATTTAGAACATTTGGAGGTATAAACAAAATTAAAAAGAAAGCCAAAACATGAATAAAGCAGAAAATGTATATAAAATATTAAAATTATTCGTAAATCAGTAAAAATATTTGATAAATATAAAAAGGTATTTTACATTTACAAAAATCTTCACAAGTGTCAAAAATGTGTTCGACATTTTTGCAAAAATGTTTGTGCAAACGCTTATACAAAGGTAAGCAAATGTTCATGTGAGTCAATAACAATATTATGTACATTCAAAAAATGGTCTATACATTTAAAATATCTTCAATTTCAAAAATATTTTCATAACATTTTCAAAATACAGTTAGTACAATGTACAAATATATTTGCACAGTTAAAAGAACTTTTATCATTCAAAAACGTTTCAACATGTATTTAATTTTTTTCACATGTATTTGAGAAAAACAAAATATGTTTTGGTAAATATATTAAACATGTATCTGGAAAATATTAAATTGCTACAAAAATGGTTAAAAATGGAGAAAAAAAATGCTGAAGAAAAAGAAAAGAAGAAAAAGAAAAATAAAAAATAAAAGGTAAGAAAACCAAGCATAAAAGATGGAAAAGAAAAGGAAAACCAAAATACCGTGAAAAAATCAAATAATAGAAAATAAAATAAAATAAAAAAAAAACAAAGAAACTAGACCGAACTGCATGAACGAGGACAAGCGAATGCAGCAATAACTACAGTTAAATGGGCCAGACTGCTAGTGGTGATGCGATGCGATTATACTATTAGAATCGGACGGCGATACATAATTGTGAATAGTTGAGCTTAGTTGAAGCTCAATGGGCTGTTGGTCGCCTATTTTTGCTTGAAAACAGGGCCAAGGGGGAAATAGGTTGTGAGAGAAAGAAAACTTATGTTCTCATTCAGCATGGTTCGCCCAAGTTGTTTAGTGTAGCTCAAGACTAAGTAGTGTTCGCAGAAAGGTGGTAAGGGCGCAGTACAAGGCGACATGCAACCGACCTTTGGCCGACGGTGTATTTACTATTTAGTACTCCTGCTCCTAAATACTTGTCTTTATAGAGATTTCAACAAGTGACTATATACGCGAAATGAGTGAATCTACACTTTAAAATATGTCTACATACGTCCGATGTTGAGTCCATTTGAAATGCCTAGAAACACAAGTAATTGGGAACGGAGTAGATTATATGATGTTGCTACCCTACAAAGCTAGTGGCTTTCACTGCATCCGAGTCAATAACAATGTTGAGTTGTTGTTTTTTTTTGAAAACTTGTGATCTACTCATTTCAATCACGGCCGCATAATGAACCCAAAAATAATAAATATTACATCCGCACTCTAGATCGCTAGAGACGACTAAGAGCCAAGACGCCCACCGCTATCACCCACGGCGGCAAAACTTGTAGTATACAATCGGAAGTCGCCGTTAAGACCCTATAGGACCAAAGGCACCAAAAACAACCTCTCAAATGAAGAGTAGCATCGATCGAAAAGATCCAACATGAAGAAACAAACGAGATTAACGGATTAGATAAAAAATTCACCAAAGACAGATCCACCAAGGCACACTCCACATGCCCACAGACGATGTTAGACGATCACCGGACGGTGGCTAGACGGGAAAACCATGTTCCATCTTCGAGTGCGGCCGCCACAAACCCTAACAAAATTCAAAGAAATCTAAAACGGCCCTCCCCCAAGGACCAAGATCCGCCATCGAGACGTATGGACCGGGTACCGGGGAGGCGATGAACCCTAGCCTTTTCTTTCGAGTCGAGGCGGTTATGAGGTAAGGGTTTTAATATAAAAAGAATTGATCAAATATCTTTCTATATGTTGAACATGAAGGGTTGTGCTTGTGTAGCCATTTTGGTCGACGTAGACATCAAAATCAGTGCGATGAGCATGTTCTACTTCTTTGCTTGGTTCTAGTTAGTTTGTGACTAACAATTGATTGATTGTTATTTTGTTGCAGAGTTCGAAATGTAAAACTGTTTCCAAGCCGCATAAAATCTTAGGTGCCACAGTTCAAGGCTTGTGATAATAATCAAAATTTAGAAGATAGATACTTGGAATATGATAGTTCCAATGTTTCTATGTAATCTCTTTCTAATACTCTAACCATGTGATATAGCTGTCTTAAACATATTTTTTAGAGTAAAGTAGTTGTTTGCATTGGAGTTTGATGGTACATATTGTTTGTTTATTAAAGAACATCAGATCACACCTAATTAAGATATGTTTGCTTAATACGATTATCAATGAAGGGAATACATATCATCAAACCATTTGTTCCAATAGGCCGATTGGACAAATATGTCCGTATCACATTTCGTTATGAGTCATTTTAGTTGCATCCGATCGATATGGACCGTCTGGTCGGAGCGAATTCGACGGTCCAGATCCGATGCAATACGCTGATGTCACATGTATTATATCGACTCGAGGGTATTTTGAGAAAAATATTTGAACGACGATTTTCCTCCCAAATATTTCGAGGGTGTTTTGATGAATTTCTGGCTATTTTCGGTTTGATTTTTATCCCATTCGTTAGGGTTTTACCTCGCCGTGGCAAGGTGTTGTGGCAAGATCTCACCGGATGGGCCCTGCAAGATCCTCGCTGACGATAGGGTTTTATCCCCACGAAGGATCTTGCGCCGCCCCTCCCTTTGTCCACCCAATTCCTCACGCCTCGCACCTCCTCTTCACCGATTTAACACGAGGGACGATGATCGCCTCCCGCAGCCCGACGAAGATTCGCCTCATCCCACCTCCCATTCCTTTATGGTTCCTATAGCCACGAGGTGAGTCTCTACCTCTTCCCACTCCCCATGTGGTTGTTCGCGCCTCGACTCACCTTTCGCCATGGCCGCAGCTTGGTCTGCCATGCATCTCGCCTCAAGGCAAGGCGTTGGGCATATCATGTTCTCATTGTCAGGGTATTGCGGATCGATGAAGCCGGGCCGCTGACGTCCATTCGTCCGACCTCATCCACATCATGGCAAGATCTACGAATGTTCGATTGTTGCATACGATTCTTATATATTTCATTCAAGCTCTATTCTTTGAGTTTCCGATAGGTCGACGTTGGATTTGGAGATCGAGAGATGAAAATCTATTAATTCTAAAATGTACTATGGACAATTCATAGCTTACGTTGTTAATATTTATGATGCTCCGCCGATTGTGCAATTGTTGCATTGGGATCAATGATTGGCATCCGCTTTATAATTGTTTTAGATTCACATTGAATATCCACCATTTGAAGATTAGTGTAAATTTTATTATGACGCTTTAGCCTTGTTAAAGATAGAGTAATGATCCTCGAGTAAAGCGTATAAAAGGAATGAGCATTTGATTCTTGAATATGTTGCAATAGATAATCTTCCGTGTTTAGTTATGTGCAACATATGTTAGTGGACACATTTGACAAGGTGAGTACAAGTAGTAATTTTTTCTTTTGCGTGGTTATGACACAACATGCTATGTGATTCCTCGAGGCAGATGGATGTACCATGGCCACCCCATCGGTCAAGGTGCGTAAACCCGAGATCCCTTCAATTCATCGCACGCCCTACCATGCCACACCATGGTCGCTGTAACACTTGCAAAGGCCCCTATGGTACGGCTTTACTCTTGTTATCCTATGCTCTTTTATTGGTTTTATGCCGCCACAGACATCATCGTGCCATTTTCTCGATAGTTGGGATTATGGGTTGATTCATGCAGATTTTCCGGATTTTCATGCGATTTTCGCAACATTTTAGGAGGCAAGGACTCCATCATGACATTTAAACCGCAGGCTTGGGACCGAGGGCATCAACAACCACGTTAGCTTTTCTCGATGGCAATTTATTCCGATCATAGTATTGACCAACTCGAGCCATCTTCGCCGAAGGTTTAAGTCCGGCTGAGTACATATATATTTGAGACTCTTGTGGTCGGTAAATATCCGACATCTTTTTCCAATGAGGTAATGTTCCAAATTTTTAGGAGTACAAAAGGCCAACTCCAAATCATGCGAGGATAATTCCCTTCATGGGTCAGAGGTCAAGAATGGAGGCTACCACCTTGCCATCTTGCATGAGTACGCATCCAATACCTTTTCCGAGGCATCAATACACATCAAAGCCGCTTAAATGTCCGGAGAGTCAAGACCGTGCCGATGTTAATCTGGTTTTTAGCTCATAAAGCTCTTCTCACACCCTCGGTCCATTCAAACTTTATCTTTCTTGAGGAGCTCACATTGGCTAGGCAATCTTGGAAAATCCTTCGATGAACCAGCGTAATATCCGCCAATCCAAGAAAACTCCAAATTTCGGATACAATCGGTGCGCCCAATCAAGCACGCTTTTACCTTGCCGATCCACATCTATGCCTTCCGCCAGTAAATGTCCCAAAAATCCGACTTGTTTGAGCCAAATCCACACTTGCTGAATTTTGCATATATGATGGTCACGAGTCTAAAGG